>PVKC010032614.1:0-14191 GCA_004027635.1 Crocidura indochinensis | reverse complement strand
GGGCCTGGAAGATTTTTCCACCACGGAAAGAACCCCTATCCCTATCCCACTCACTTCTATCAGCCATCAGGCATGACCCCTTCTCCTGGCCTTGCTGATTCAATCTCCTCTGAACAGTGGGGTGTTAGGACCTAACAGGTAGATTATTCTAGGGGTCAAAATCTGATTGGAGGAGGAAGCCGAGTGGGGGACACCAGGACCGTCCCCATGTGTGTGGATTCAAGACCAGGGCTGGTATGGCCAAAATGCCCACCGAGGATGGACATCACCTATTCCTGCTCCCACAACACACACGGCTAGTGGCCATCACTGCTCTCCCCACCCTATCCCCCAATTTGCTCTTGATTCTTCTTGGAGTCTTTGGCAGACACCTGCTCCACCCTCAAACAAGAGGCAGAGTTGGGAGACACAAAGCTCTCTTCTCTCCTCCCACCTGCATGGCACATGCATGGACAGGTCAGTGGCTGGCCAGTGGCCAGGACGCAGCTCAGAGGCTGGAAAAAAAGGTGCTATTTTATTTGAAAGCATCTAAAGTTGTTTCTATACACTCAGGGGGTGGAATAGTGACAAAGAAGCCTTTGGAGATTATAGTAGTTTGTGCTCAGAAAAGATGAGTTCTCTATTTAAAAATAACCACGCCACAGTGCCTAGAAGGTAAGATGGAGAGAAAGAGAGAAAGAGGGGTGGGAGGGAGGGAGAAAGACACAGAGAGAGAGACACACACAGAGAGAGAAAAGAATTAGGGTAGTGTCAGGCTGGAGTGGGGGGCAGGAGGGAAACTGGGGATTTTGGTGGCGGGAAATGTACAGTGGTAAAGGGCTGGGTGTTGGAACATTGTATGACCAAAGCTCAATAAATAAAAATAAAAATAAAATTACCCAGCTAGACGCATGATTCTCTGTACTGGGCAGAATGCAGTCATTACCAGGAATTCCTGTAAGTTCCCTGCTTTTCTTGGCCAATACAGAAACAGCTCAGAAACTGGAAATAGAATCAGAGGCTAATTCTGTTTTCCTGATCTCTCGCAGCCTGTACACGGGGCTTGATGGCCTTGCGGGGGGCCTTGTGTCCCTGAGATAGGCTGCACCCATTCACTGTTCCCCAACCCCTGGGCTCTCCTGTAAAGGAAGCCAGACACTAAGGCAGAGTCCTGCGTGCAGCCACAGACCAGCCTACCTTCTTGTGCAGATACAAGAAGTCCACCCACACAGACAAAAGAGGGGGCATTTTGGAGCTGGAGAGATAGCATGGAGGTAGTTTGCCTTGCATGCAGAAGGACTGTGGTTTGAATCCCAGCATTCCATACGGTCCCCAAAGCCTGCCAGAAGTGATTTCTGAGCTTCGAGCCAGCAGTAACTCCTGAATGCAGCCAGATGTGAGCCCCCCCCCCCAAAAGAGATGGTATTTTCAACTCAAAGTCATACAGCTGCAGAGGGCATGGGAGAGCTAGGAGGACACTGGTGGCCTCCTCGCCCAGCCACTATTTGTCCTTTCTATAGTGTTGCTGCTGCCTCCGTAAATCTAGGAAAGCCCCAGAGAAAGGTTCAATGACTCATCCCAACTTGCACCCCAGCTCTGCTCTCCCTCTCCAGTCAGCAAGAAATCAAGTTGGCTACATGCAAACCAAGTACCTTACTTGCTGTACTATCTCCCTGGCCCCTTGATTTTGTTTTTATTTTGGGGTGGGGGGTCATGCCCAGCAGTGCTCAGGGATTACTCTCAGCTCTGTGTTCAAAAATCACTCCTGGCAGGCACAGGGGACCATATGGGGATGCCAGGATTTGAAGCACCATCTGTCCTGGATCTGCTGCATGCAAGGCAAGCGCCCTACCACTGTGCTATCTCTCCGGCCCTTAAGGGGATGGTACTTGGAGGTTCTCAGGGCTTACTCCTGGCTTTGCACTCAGGTATCACTCCTGGCAGGGTTCAGGGGTCCATATACAGAGCCAGGAATAGAATCTGGGTTGGCCACATGCAAGGTAAGTGCTCTGTAAACTTTGCTATGACTCAATCTTCAGTCCATCGATGTTTTATTTTTTTTAAAAGATAAAGCATCTATAATACAAGATCATTTATATGCACATTGAAATGATTTTTTAAGAGTCTTTACAAAGATGCTCAAGAGTCTTTTGAAGCCCAGAGCCTGCTCCTAGCACTGTGTAGGAGCGTCAGAGGAAGTGACAAGTCACCTCAAAGGACTTCCTCAAAGGACTTCCCTGTACTCAGGAGCTTTGGGCCACGAAATCTCATGCTGAACCGGCTTCTCCCTCTCGCACGGTCACATTCAACCATTTGCTGCTACTATTTCCCCTATGAGATTGTGTGTTTCTCCCCTTTTCAGTTTTCTATGAACCAGTTAGCAATAAAGGAGGAAATAAAAATACGACATAGCGTGTCAAAGGCATGAAAAATCGTAGTTGGCTTGAACGCATCTAAAGGTTGATGGAATGAAATCCAGAGCTGCTTGTGTGAGGCTTGTTGATATTTCATTATATCACACTCAGAGGAAACAGAGATGAAGATGCTGCAACTCATGTCACAGCCAGCATGGAGTAGTGGAGTCTCTGGGGAACAGATTCCTTTCGGGGTCCCCATAACCCAATACTACAGGACAGGTCATGTCAACACTGGGAAGGGGCTGACTCTTGTATGATGCCTCTCACAGTATCTCTTGTTATCCAGCTCTCCAGGCCTCTATGACACTGCAAGGTGCCCATCTCAAGGACCCATATCAAGGAGATAGCCTCTTTCCCTTGCACCCCAAATGCACTATTCAAATATCGAAGTAGAGGGAGATAAGGCAGGTGATGGGTGGGCTAGCTGGTACCTGAGCTTCAGGAGCAGGTCATGGTTTCACCCAGTTTCTTCAAGGCAAGTGACCTAGAAGCCTAGCCTAGAGACCATTTGGGAGGGCAAACAGCTTAGTTTGGGGATTCCCTCCAAACCATGAGCTCAGATGCAAGTATTTTGTGGGGAAGGTGGAGTGTTGATGTCTGAAAGGGCACATAAAACATGCAGGGACTGAGCTGCAAGGGCCACTAGCTGCAAGGGTCAGATGCTTGGGCCCACCCTAGGGGGAGGGCATTTAGAGAGAGGGAAATATCACTGGCTGGAGATTCAGGAGGAGGAAGAGGTGGAGGACAGTAGTTCTAGATGAGGGGAAAGGGAGTGGGTGAAGGAGAGGGAGAGAGAGGAAGTGAGAGAAGGAGAGAAAGAGAACAAAGGATCTTGCTGATGCTTTAATCTCAGGCCCTTGCTTGGGGAGGAGGGGTTGGGCCCCTACATCCCACCCCTCCCAGGGGCCAGCAGGCTCTGATCCAGTCTTTACCCTCTGGTCTTTATTGGCTTTACCTGGTAAAGCCCATCAGGCTCTCCTTTTTATACTTCCGGGTAATTTTCAGTTACAGGGGGACATGGCCCAGTCCAACTGTCATTAAGGGATCATCCCTTAAAGGTACATTGACAAATTCTCTTAAACACATCAACAAAGCACACACCCCCTGACTCCTGTAGAGGCAGCCCTTGAGCCCACCTGTCTGGGAGAGAGGGATACCAAGGCCATGCATGGCGGGAGACACCGAGCTCGCTCAGTCCTGCAGGATGAGCTGTCTTTGATGGGATGGCTGTTTGCTGTGGACAGGGCAGCAGCCACATAGGGAAAAATTCCACTGAGAAGAGAATGCAGTGATCTGCCTGCCTGCCAGTGCCTATTAAGGTGAGGGTGGTCCTGGGCCTGCTGTCGATCAGTCAGTTAAAAAACACACGCAAATGACTGGCGAGCACATGGACCTCATTCCATCAGAATGAGGATGAGGGTTAGGGGCCTTGTAAACACTCCATGAAGGAAATTTCATCTCACTGGAATGAGGGGATGATTGTTAAGAGCAGAGGGGATGGAACAGGTCAACACCGTCATCTTCCTGACCCACCAGGAATCTGGAGGCTTCATTCTGAAGCATGATGGCACCTTCACAACCTAAAATTTCCTGGTGCTAGGATGTTAATACAGGGTACAAGGAACTTGCCTTGCATGTGGCAGATTTGGGCGCTCCATACGGTTCTCACAGCACCACCAGGTAGAAACCCCAAAACAAACAAACAAAAAAAACCCCTAAGACTTCTGGGGTATGGAATCTGGGTCCCTCCAAATGCATTAGAATAGAAGGGTCCAGAAAGACCCCTAGGACCCAGGGGATCTCAAAACAGGAGGAGAAGGACCAGGGAGGCAAGGTGAGAACCGTCCTGGGGAGCAGGCCCCAGATAGGAAGTGAGAGCGTGATTCTTTGGCGGATGGTCCCTGCATACTCCCTCAGTAAGAAGCCAATCTCAGCAAGATACCTCAGTGTGTATTTGCCGGAGTTTCTCCCAAATGCTCTTGTTTCTCAGCTACAAAGCATTGAGACCAGAGCATGAAATCTTGGGTGCTTCACTTCAGTCCCTATGTCTCTGAGGTACCTAGCTACTGGGAATTCTGGAAGAAAGAAGTTTCCATAATTGCCAAAATAGCAACTCAGACACTCGTGTTGGATGAGATTCAGAATGGAAAACTCTTACAAGGCCCCTCCCCATCCCATGCAATCCCTGGATCCTATTGGATGCACCCTGTGTGAAAGCTGCATTCTTCCCACACAGCATTGTGGTCTCATGCACTCCTCTGCTTTTGAAAGTAGTGAGAAGCAGGTTCCCATCATGCAGGTGGGTAGGTAAAATGGTCCTCCCCCCATGCATGGGGTGATGCTGATGGGGGAAGAGGCGCATTTTCTACGATGGGTCCTTGATGAGTGCCTCTGGCTGTTAAACACATCTCAGGTAATAGTGGGATAATGGACATTAATAGCAGCAATAGTGCTCAAGTGCTGGAAAGGAATCATTTCTGATTATATTACTATTTCCTTTTGTGTGCCACGGTGCATATTGCCGAAAAGACTATGCTCATTAGCGCTCACAAAAGCCCAGAGGCAGAGCAGGGGGTTGGGAAGGTGGCCAGAAGGGACTGGCAGTTCTTGGTGTGTGGATGGCAGGGACCAATGCTGGCCAGCGTTCCTTGGGTGGGGGGCATTGCATATCCCGCCCTGTCCTTTGGGATAAGCTCTACCAGATGGCCCTGTGAATGTCTCCCAACTACCCCAGTGGTCAACCAAGATGCAGGAAAAGCTCAGAGCAAAGCCACAGGGAAGGGAAGATTTCTTGTCTCTGTCCATATCATGATTAATTTTCCCTCATTCCCTATGGCTGGCTCCACAAACAAACAAACAAACAAACAAAAAACAGTTGCCTTTGGGCTGGAGTGGTAGCACAGTAGTAGCGCATTTGTCTTGCATGTGTCTGACCTAGGACAGACACAGGTTTGATCCCGGCATCCCATATGGTTTCCTGAAGCCAGGAGTGATTTCTGAGCACAGAGCCAGGAGAAACCCTTGAGCGCCACAGGATTTGCCCCTCCCCACAAAAAAGCTCAGTTGCCTTGTACACAAGATATTTTCCAATGGAGAGACCTTAGCAACAAAAAGAGATAGACACTCAGCAAGGGAAATAGAACAAAGGGCTGGAGCATGTGCTTTGTCTTATTGAGGTTGGGGATCAAATCTCTCGCTACTTGTTCCTCCTGGAGCACTGAGTTTCAAGGAATACCTGAGCAGCACCAGAATATACCTCAAAACAACAACAACAACAACAGGGCCAGAGAAACAGCACAGCTGTAGGGTGTTTGTCTTGCATGCAGAAGGACAGTGGTTCGAATCCTGGCATCCCATATGGTACCCCCAACCCTGCCGGTTGTGATTTCTGAATGTAGAGCCAGGAGTAGCCCCTGGGTGCTGCCAGGTGTCACTCAAAAACCAAACCAAAACAAAACAAAAACAAAAACCAACAACAATACAACAACCCTTCAAATTTAGTTCACAAATCCCATCAACTTGAGTAAACTCGAATGTCATCAACTATTTGTGGATTATCACTACATGCCTCCCCATTGGGAAGATGCTGAAAGTAACACTTCTGACAGTTGCTTTAAATGAGCCCTGGAATAGCTAAGTGCAGCTGGGGAGGGTGAACTCTCTCTCAGCTCAAGGCAAAACGAATCATCGGAGCTGAACCTTGTGGGAACTGGGACAGTCTCTGGGGCTTGCTTTGGAAGAGATCCTCAGAGACCCTGAGAGAAAGCAGAGCAGCTCCGGTGTCAGAGAGAAGTTGTGCAAAAAGCCACTCTGTGTTTGCATCTCAGGCTGGTGCCTTGAGGGAGATGGGCAGAGGAGTCCTGTGGAAAATGAGCTTCTGGCCTATGTCTGGCGCTTTTTATTTTATTTTATTTATTTATTTATTTATTTATTTATTTGTTTATTTATTTATTTATTAGGTTTTTCTTGGGTCAGCACTCAGGGGTTACTCCTAATTCTATGCTCAGAAATTGCTCCTGGCGGGCTCAGGGGACCTAATGGGATGCCGGGATTCGAACCACGACCTTTTGTATGAAAGGCAAATGCCTTACCTCCATGCTATCTCTCTGGCCCCTTTTATTTTTTAATTATTTATTTTTTTGGGGGGGTGGGGAACACCCAGCGGTGCTCAGGGGTTACTCCTGGCAGGCTTGGGGACACTATGGGATGCTGGGAATCAAACTTGCATCCGTCCTGCGTCGGCCACGTGCAAGGCAAATGCTCTACCGCTGTGCTACAGCTCTGGACTATCTGATGCTTTTAAACATGTGCTTGCTGACGTCATCACAGGCAAGAAAGTCAACAATTTACCACCGTCTACTCCCCCACAACGTCACTTATTTCAGGAATGACTAACTCTGCAGCCTTCTCTGGGAGAGTGGTGATCTATCTGTCCCTCGTTGGCTTTCTTAGCAACAGGGGTACCCCCTCCCGAATTGTTGCCATACAAGCCATGTGGGGTGTGGTGAGGATTGGGGGTTTGGTTCTTTAAATTTCTCTAATGTGCAACTAGAAAGAGGTGGACCCTTCTGTCCCTCCCTGGAATCCATTAGGGGGCCGAACAACTAGAAATCTCAATTCACTTCTCCGGCAGATGTCGCATGCCATAGACAGCTTGGACTCTGGGAACCCTGAGGGTTTCAGTGTCTCATGGCACCAGCTGGAACCTTGAATTTTAAGGCTTGAGTGGGTGCTGAATGTCTACTTAGCACTCTCTCTCTTTGGGATTTTTTATTTTGGGGAGCCATACTCAACGATGCTTAGGGGTTATTCCTGGCCCTGCACTCAGGAATGACTCCTGGCAATGTTCAGGGAACCATATAGGGTGCTGGGAATTGAACCTGGGACAGTCAATGCAAGGCAAGCATCTTTCCAGCTGTACTATTGTCCCAGGCCCTCTCAGCTCTCTATAGCCTGCACAAATTGCCCAGCGTGTCTTAAGTTTTTGCAAAAGGGCAAATCAGGCAGATGCCTGCCATCTCAGTCCATCACCTTGGTGTAAGCAGCAGCTGTTTCTTGCCCTGTGGCCTGGATCAATCCCTGACACCTGTCACTCTCTGCTCTTTATGCTTGTCCTGGCTTGAGTGCAGGGGATGGATGAGTTGTCCTTAAAACCCTTGAAAGAGCCGATGTGGGCAGAAGGAGCTTGAGACCCTAAGAGCTGCTTTACCTTTTCCTGTTGTGCTGATCCACCTTTGCCCAGGTTCCATCTCACCCCTAGTAAAAGTGAAGTTTTTAAGATTTATTCCATAGAGGCTGGGGGAGTGGATGGAGGCTGTCTGTGAGGCTATAGCCCCAGGAAGGTCTCAGCAGCGAAGGGATGCAAGTTTCCAGAAGCCCATTTGCGCCTGTCAAAAGCACTGTCTGAGGATTCAAAAATGAGCATCTCTAAGAGCTCAGCACAAGAAGATGAACCTGGCTCTTTGATGCCAGGCTGCAATCAGGGCAATCAGAAGCAGCTGTGGAAGCCTGGAACATGGGCAGCACTAGAGATTTGTGGGGTGGAGTCCTAGCTTGCTTTCAGAGCCCACCCCAGGGTAAACAGGAAGGACCCCAATTATCTCAGGGTGTGAATCACTTATACACACACAGCTTGACTCTTCTGCCCAGGTCCTTCACAGTAAAGTGGAGTGAGACCACTCCCACAATACTGGGCTACTGGCAGAGTAGAGTAGTGGCTCCCATAACTTTCAGAAAAGAGCCTGATGAATGCATGGCAGGTCCCATTGTAGGTTAGTTGTTGTCACCCAAAGGATCTTGATGGATTTGTTGTTGTTTTGGTCCACACCAATCTGTGCTCAGGGCTTACTTCTGGCTCTGTGCTCAGGAATTACTTCTGTCAGACTCAGGGGGCCAAATGGGATGCTGGATATTGAGTTAAGGTTGATCACGTCCAAGGAAATGCCCTACCCACTATGTTATCACTGGTTCCCCAAAAAGGATCTTAAGACACCCATCTGTTCTCCTCTGAACACTTTTCCTGGCTTCCCCACCTGTTTCTTGTCTCAGGCTAGTTCAAGGTCTTCAAGTTCAGCCAATTCAAACTGTTTCTATACATTTCCCAGGCCACCCCTGTAAAGGGAATGAAATTAGCCCCTTGTTGAGAAGCCCTGCTCCAGACCTTCAGCAGGCAGGCTATCCTGGATTCATTTCGACATCATTGGAACCCGGGCCAAGACTCAGCAAATAGGAAGAGCTCAATAAAAGGCATTCGACAGGATGCAAAATGAATTTAGTGCTCATCATGCAATAAGCGTCTCCTTCAAGGATGAAGAAAGCATTCTGGATCCAATATTGCATAAAAGAATGTGCTTGTATTATGCGAAAGACGCACACAGGTTGAATAAATAAATCCCTCTCCTCATTGATTCTCCTACAGAGAAAGTTGGGTCCCGAGCCCCTGGTGGCTTCTCCCCTGCATTTCTCAACTATCTTTTTCATGCCCCAGCAAAGCATCCCATGCAGCCTGGATGTGGCTCCACCTTCCCATGCTGGGCCCTTCTCACCGGTGGCTGTCTCTCAAGTTCTCTTGCCAAGGTCACCCCTCCATTTCCATGCTGCTAAAGCCCATGGAATGTTTCCACTCTTCAACTTGCTGGCTATCCCAGAAGACTTCAACACTGATGCCCATTCCTTGAAAGCAGGAATGACAATCACAATCTTTAACAACGAGGCTGGTCCAGCTCATGGCCGCTCCCATACAACGTGGGAGCACATAATGGTACTGGAGCATGGTCCCTGCCACCAGTGCCTTCTTCCTAGGCTTCCACAATACAGTCACTGACTGCCTCTCTGAAACTGGCTCCTTCTATTTATTTATTTACCCAACCTCTCTGGCTACTGAAGGCCTGTGCTCCTTAAAGACTTTTGCTCTCTGTATACACTCTCTTCCTGCAGATGATCAAGTCCATGTTCAAAGCTTTAGTTTACTCTGCTGATGACTGCCCCCACATGACTCTCCTATCCCCACCTTTCCCCTGAGACCCAACTCATAGCAGTTTCATATCTATTAGCTGACATCTCTACTTCGATGTCCTGATGTGTCCTCTCTGCCAACCCAAACTAAACAAAGGCACCGACTTCTTCATCCCAGTGTGAGTGAGTGAGTAGTGTGTGTGTGTGTGTGTGTGTGTGTGTGTGTGTGTGTGTGTGTGTGTGTGTGTGTTGGGGGGTGAAGGAGAAGCCTTAGCAGTGCTGGTGTCTAATTGTAGAAATGACACCTCCGAGCTATCTCTTCAACTGTCTCCCCCATCCACACCAGTTTCTCTTTGCCTGCATGGCTCTTTACCTCCAGCTTCTCTCTCTCCTTCTCCCCCCCCTCTCTCTCCCTCTCTCTCTCTCTCTCTCTCTCTCTAGATGTTTCTTACAATGCAAACCTGATTCTAATGCCTAATTTTAAATCTTCCCATTAGTTTGAAGTCCCAGCATGACCCCAAGAGGTCCATGGCTTATTTCTCATTTCCTCTCTGACTTTATCTTGACTCTTATTCTCTACAAGTCTTCCTTCAGTTGCTGGAATGTCCCATTCTCCTGCCATGGGGCCTTTTCCACAAACTGTTTCTTCTCTTTCCCCCTCTTTGCGATTCAGAGTTCAACTCAAGTATCAACTCTTGAGTGAAGCCTTTCTTGGCTCGAGCCTACCCTCATGTCTGTTCCTAGAGCTTATGTTCAGACAACAATATTCATCTTGGTAACCTAGTCTTGTGATCACGTGGGTAATATTTGCTCTTCTTTTCCAGACTTTGTACTCCAAACAAAGACTATGTCCACTTGTGCCTGTTGGTCAGATTCAATAAAATTTAATTGGGGGAGGGGGCGGGAGATAGCATGGAGGTAAGGCGTTTGCCTTTCATGCAAAAGGTCATCGATTCATATCCTGGTGCCCCATATCCATATGGTCCTCCGTGCCTGCCAGGAGCAATTTCTGAGCATGGAGCCAAGAGTAACCCCTGAGCACTGCCTGGTGTGACCCAAAAAAAACCACAAAAAAATTTTAATTGGGGGCCAGAGTGATAGCACAGCAGTAGGGTGCTTGCCTTGCACATAGCTGACTCGGGTTCTTTCCCTGATATCCCATAAGGTCCCCTGAGCCTGCCAGGAGTGATTTCTGAGCTCAGAACCAGGGATAACCCCTGAGTGCCACCAGGTGTGGCCCCAAAACTAAAAATAAATAATCAAAATTTTATTTGAACAAAGTTATAACCATGTGATTATGTCCTATATATGGAGGTATTTGGCCTCTAAGAGTCCGAATCATTTACTCAGTGGAAAGCAGATATTCAATATGTTTTTTTTTTTTTTTTGTGGTTTTTGGGTCACACCCAGCAGTGCTCAGGGGTTACTCCTGGCTCCATGCTCAGAAATTGCTCCTGGCAGGCACGGAGGACCATATGGGGCACCAGGATATGAATCGATGACCTTTTGCATGAAAGGCAAACGCCTTACCTCCATGCTATCTCCCAGGCCCCTCAATATGGTTTTGTTAAGGAAATGAGTAAGTGAGTAAACAAACTGGCAGCACAGAAAAATTTTTCCTAGAAGTCTTGCTGGGTGCATCAGGCAGACTCCCATGGGGCTTGTCCGGACTCTCCAGGCTGATGGCAGGTGGCAGGGGACACTGTGGGCAGTGAGGTCTGTTGTTCTTTCACCCAGGAGGCATCCTGGCATCTGACTACAGGGTTAGAGAACCTAGAATATTTTCTGTGGCTATAAAGGGGAATAAGGAATCTCAGTGTCCTCTCTGCCATGGAGCCAGTGGAAGATTCAATGGGTTCTAAGGTGCATCAAACAGTCTGGGGCTGAGCTGAGATATCAAAACTGGCAGTGCTAGGGAGAGATCTCACATCCTCACCATGTCACCTGCATGAGAAAGACATGCCAGGATATGTTGCAGCTCAAGGCACTGGGCCTTGGTGCACCTTCCACCTGGAGTCAAATATTCTCCATAGTTGTTGTGTGGAGCCATGAGGACCCTCCTCTCGACCCCTTAGCAGCTCAGAGCTGTGTCTGCTGTCTTCTCCTTCCAAGCTTTAGCCCTGCATCCTGAAGGCCTAGGGTCGGACACAGGAGGGTCTCTCTCAGAACTCCTGAGAGATAGCAGAACTCCAGTGCTGGGTGGGCATTGCACCGCCCTGACACCCGAGTTGTGGATGGCCGTCCCCAGTTCTTCTGTTTGGGACACATGCACAGGGCTGGCCTGAAATGGCCTGGAATGGCCTGGAATGACCCAGCTTCCCTCCTCCCTCCCTTTCTCCCTCAACCCTGCGGCACTGTCTCAGCTGGGCTCTGTCAGCACATTTTCACCAGGCCCCGGGCCTCCACCATCAGCCCTGGAGGTGACTGGGCTCCAGGCAAGGTGCTGCCAGCGAGCTGCCTCCCGGGAACGTTTCCAAGTCAAGAAGTAGCCCCCTCCTTTTCTCTGGGTGAGTTTGAATCCTCATCAATTAGTTGCAGAAGATCCCTGAGCAGCCATGAAACTGCGTTCAGGCTGAAGCGTGAAATGTGGCAGGAACAGAAAACGCAACGTGAGCATTTACGCCAAAGCACAAATCGCCAGGAGCCCGCAGCACAGGCTCCCGAGGCGCTTCCAGCTACCGAGCCCCTGGGTGCTAGACACCCCCGTCACATGCTCCATGAGCACAAGCCGCAGATTTCCTTCTGGGTGTCTTGTTCAGACCCAAGGAGGGCAGAAGTCTGCTCCAGAGTAAAGCTCAGCCTGTAGCTCTGGGAGTTCTAGGCTGGCTTCTCTGACCGGCAGCTTTCGGGGGTGTCTTCACCTGTACAGGTGTGGGGAGGCAGCGGCCGGCCAGCTGCCCTGCTTGGGAATCAACTTTGAAGGGCAGTCTTGGACCACACACTCTTGACTATGCAAAAACAAGGACTACAGATGGAGGTGAAGGGAGAGAGGGAGCCCACCCCCCCCAGCAGAAATGAAGGCATTTGCTCCCTATAAAAAATCCTGGGTCACCTTTCTCTGGGTGCCCAGCACCCATCCTCTGTGTATGCACAGTCCAGGGGACCTCTGTGTGTCCTCATTTCTAGAAAAACAACACCCAATTAGATCAGGATTCACCCAGATGAAACTATCAATTAGTATTCAGAGCTTATTTCTGATTCAGGAGTGACTCCTGGCAGTGTTTGGGGGAACCAGATGGGGTGCTGAAATCAAACACAGGTCAGGGACCAGAGCAGTGGTGCAAGAGGTAGGGCGTCTGCCTTGTAGGTGCTAACCTAGGATGGACTACAGTTCGATCCCCCGGCGACCCATATGGTCCCCCAAAGCCAGGAGCGATTTCGGAGTGCATAACCCCTGAGTGTCACTGGGTGTGGCCCCAAAACCAAACCAAACCAAAGCAAAACAAAACAAAAACAAAAAAACAACACAGGTCAGCTGCATGCAAGGCAAGTACCGTACTGATCTAGTCCCTGTTCAGTGGCTGCCTTTAAATCACTGCCCTGGGATTGGAGAGATAGCATGGAGGTAGGGTGTTTGCCTTGCATGCAGAAAGACGGTGGTTTGAATCCTGGCATCCCATAAGGTCCTCTGGGCCTGCCAGGAGCGATTTCTGAGTGTACAGCCAGGATTAGTCCCTGAGCGCTGCCGGGTGTGATAAAAATAAATAAATAAATAAATAAATAAATAAATAAATAAAAGTAACTGCGTATAAGTCCTGTCCCAGTCACATCCTTAAGGTCCCAAGGGCTGGAGCTTCAACATATGGGGACTATAGAGACTCCTTCCAGGGTGAAAGAGCACAAGGAGCTTCAGGAGAACCCAGCATGTGAAGATGCTTGCCCTGAGCTACCCGCCTGCTCTCAGAGCAAACTCTGGAACAAGTAAGGGCCAAGTTTCAAAACCAAGAACATGTGTCCAGACCCAAATTCTCACGTACTGATTCCAGTTCAACAAAGATCATCTCTAAGAGACAAAGAGTTATGTTCATGAGCAAATCAGCCACTGACTCACCCTACCACGTGAAGCTAAAGTTACATGGGCTGACCGTGGTTCAATCCACATGGTCTCTCTAGTACTACCCAGTATAGCCTTCAGCACTTCAGGGTGTGACTCCAAGGTCCTTGAGCACTGGATTAGCCTGAGTGGCCCCAAGCACGGCTGGGGTGGTGCCAGTGTCCACATCCCTGGTTTGTGACATTGAACCATTAGCTTGTTTGGTGAGAACTGGCAAAAGGATACCTCGGCCTCCCAAGCTCCCCATCACCTCCAATAACAAAAATAGGTTACAGTGGACAAGGAACATCTTAGTCCTGAAGTGTTACTCAATGACACTGTAGAGTATTTATAAAATATATATTTAGTTCACTTTTTTTTAAACACAGCCTTGTAAATCAGTTCCCAGAGGCCACGGAGCGCCTGAGTGATCCAATTTTACGGTGGGCCAAGACTTCATTACTGATTATTCTACCAGCAACCCTACCAAAAAGAAGCCAACGCTGAGGAAGTCGGCTTCAGAGGAGCCTCCGAGGACCAGGACTTTGCTTCCACTCAGTGTGTCTCCAGAGCAAGGAGGTGAAAAAAGAAACATGCCCGCCCACCCTACCCCCTGTTCCCAGTGATTCCAACTCAGCAAAACTCTTGGCTCTTGAAATGCAAAATTCTCAAGGGACTTTGAGGTTGAGCCCCAATGGGGCAGACAGGTCCGCTGTTTCCTCCATACTCTGCATCTGGCCCTTGGCAGAGGCTGGCAGGCTGCAGGCACCCAGAAATGTGCAAAACACATGCACTGTGGTAGAGGTCT
>PVKC010032613.1:0-14194 GCA_004027635.1 Crocidura indochinensis | reverse complement strand
TTCTCTCATTCATTCACATGATTATGGTAGTTTTCTGTGTATTTATTTTTGTAGCTGCACTCACCACTCTTTGTGGTGAGCTAGCTTGTTTTTCAGTCTACCAACCTATCTACAATTTCTTATTTCCAGTGAGAAATGCTTCAGAGCAGTTGAGCAGCTTGCCAATTTCTTCTGATTACTTTATATTTTTTGGTTCTTTCATGCTTATGCTCTATCTGTTTAAAGTATTTCTCCGTCTACACTGTTGGTAAAACTTCTGTTTCCACGTTATCTAATGAAAAATATATGAAAATATTTAGTATTTAATTTCTTTGTAATATGACTATTATTTTGGCTAAATTAAGTTTTTCAAAGTAATGTCTAATGTCTACATTAGTACTTGTGACAAGCCTAATATATTATACACAATTAGATCACTTCTCAACTTTTTGGCTAAGAGAAAAAAGAAAAAAAGATATTATAGACAATTAGAAGTTGTTTGCAGAATAAATGAGTAGAAATCCAGGATGTCTAATAATTAGATCACTTCTCAGTCTTTTGGCTAAGAGGAAAAAGAAAAAAGATATTATAGACAATTAGAAGCTGTTTACAGAATAAATGACTAGAAATCCATGATGTCTAATAATTTTATCTCTGTTGATAATTTGTCTTAGAAGTCTATGAGTTGCTTCAAACTGTAGACTTTTGTATAAAATGAATATAGTAAAATTACCCTGGAATCGTTTATTCTGAATTAAATGGTTATCAGTGATAACTGTTTTTTTATTTTCTAGGTCACACCAAACTGTGCTCAGGGTTTATTCCTACTTTGAGTTCAGGGATCACTTTTAGGTGTACACAGGGAACCATATGCAGTGCACCTAGCCAGAGCTTTGCCCTCAACACTATCTCTCTAACCCAAGATGGTTTATCATCTTGTTCTGAATTGGATCACTACTGATTCTGGGATTATTTTACATGTCAAAATTTCATATACTTTCCTTTTTTGTTTGTTTGGGTTTTTTGCCACACCCAGCTGCACTCAGGTGTTACTCTTGGCTCTGTACTCAAAAATCTCTTCTGACTGGAAGGGGGGCAATATGGAATACTGGGGATCAAACCCAGGTCCGTGTCAGATTTGCAGCCTACAAGTCAAACTCTCTACTGCTATGCTAGAACTCTGGGGTCAACTTTACTTCTATTTTCAATGATTTATTGAGTTTTAATAATTTTCTGCAATTTTGTAGTTTACTTACCATATTTAGGTTAATGTTACAATTAGAGAAATAATAATTTCTCTGAAAGATTTGTGTACAGCAGAAACCTGAAATTCTAACTAAAGAAATTAATTTAATAAAACTTTTGATTTAATTCATATAGGAAAGCCAACTTTTGCTGTGAGCCTTCTTAAAGGAAATCAAGAGAATGAGAAAATATTGTTACTGGAGCTATGCTTGCTCTAGTGTTCCAGTAATTTCCAGTCTTTTCTTACTACTGGGGTTCAGGATTAATTGTAGTGTAGCTTCTGGATTTCTGTTGACATTTCTTGGATACTCTATTGGGTAATATTTTTTTAAAATTTCTTAAAATTTACCAAATATTTTAATATTGAGTGAGGCAGAGTCAGCTGGAAATATTATGATGATGATGATTATATCTTCTTGCAGCATGTGTTTATACTTAGGCAAGCATCAGGACCATATTCTGCTTTTTTTTTCATATTAGAGATGTCAATTTATTATTCCTCTGTTGAAAATCCTGCATAATCATCATAGATAATCACTTATGAAGCCTTACTACTTTTTCTGGCACCAACATTGACCTTTGTAGCTCCCTTGACTCACTACTTTCTATTATTGCATTGGTGTCATTCTTGAGGCATTTTTTTTTCTTGTAGATCATAACTTGAACAGTTTCTATGCTCAAATCCATTATATTTTTGATGAAACCCAAGAAGCAAATAAGCCATTTTTCTTCCCACAACCAAAATAAGCTTTGGATTTAAACACAACACAAAACTTATTAAGTAGCCTTTTATATTTTATATAGATTTATAAAAAAAACCCTTAGGTTCTCTTTCCTTGCTAAGGCAGTCATATGTTTCCCCTGATGTCATAAATTAGTTGGTCATAAATTTCTTTGTGTAGATGATTTCTGTGCTATCACAATGCTGATAGATATTCAGGCAGCCAGTAGCAGATCTCCCTTCCTCCTTTCTTTCCCTCTCTTTTTCTTTCCATTTTTCTCCCCTCTTCTTTTCCTCCCCTCCTCCTCCTCCACCTTCTCTTCTTCCTTCATATTCTTCTATTTTCTTCTTCCCTTCTTGTTCTCCTTTTCTTTTCCTCCTTTTTCTTCTTCCTATACTTCTTCCCTTACTTCTCCTTTTCCTTCTTTTATTCTAACTTCTCTGCTCTTTTCTTCCCCTTGTTTTCTTTTCCCTTCGTTGTCCCTCTTTTCTAACAATTTAGTTTTCCATAAAGACAAAAAGTTTTTGTTCATTGTTTAAATAGCAGAAATTGGGAGACTTGGCAACATATGCTTTACTATGTCTAATTTGGTTATCTGAGTGACCTTTGTAAAACCTAATCTGAAGGCTGCATTCATTGCTTACATAAATGTTGATCACCGCTTCATTTTGAAACAGTTTTTTAACTTTGACACAACAATATTTGTACAAGAGCATGCAAGTAAGAAATAGGCAATTGTTAAAAGTAAATATTCTTTAGGGACACAACTTCTCTAATAAATCTTACACATGAAGCAGTTTGGAAATAAAATATAATAACTTTATCACAGGAATGATATGATTATCATCATTATCATTATTGCAGTGCTGGTGATCCAGATCTTGTGTGATAAAATTTAGATAAAAAATGACTGGCCTTCTTTCAGATATATAAAACTTAAGATACAACTTTAGTCTCTCTCTTTGACTCCTGATACCTAATATATTTACTCATTTATTTTATTTTTAATTGAGACATTGTATTACAATGTTATTCATAATAGAATTTTAGGTATACAATATTCCAATATCAATTTTTTCACCAGTGCCCACTTCCCTCAAAGTTGACTTCACTTTCTATTTTCCCTTTCCCCAGCGCTAAGGGGTCACACTCCTGGTTCTGCACTCAGAAATCGCCCCTGATAGGCTAGAGGACTATATGGGATGCAGGGAATCAAAATGAATCCCTCCCAGGTTGTCACATGCAAGGCAAACACCCCACCACTGTGCTATCTGTCTGCTTCTCCCATCCCTTCTAACTTTCTTGTTCCCTAGAGTATTTAGACAAATTTTAGCATTCTAATGCATCATGATTAGAAAAATTTGTAAGTGAGCTGCAAAGTGTTTGAAGCTTTCTTCTAGGGAATAACTCCAAGTTTCTACTCCTTTTTTTTTGTGACCAATGTAATTTACAAGTCTTTCATAGTTATATTTAAGGTACATAGTGACAGATGATTAATGCCATTCCCATAACCAGTGTTGTCCTCTCTCCACCCCCGATCCCAGCATGTATCCCCTTTGCACTCTGGTCTGCTAGTGTAGCCAGTCCCGGTCCCTTTATGTTGTAGATTGTTGTATATTGGTTATCTTGATTCTGTGTTGATGACTTTGGGTTAGGTGTTTGGATCTGATCATTTTTTAATTTTCATTCAATATTTATGTGACTGTTTGCTCCTGGTACCATCCACTTCCCCACCTCCCACCCCCAATTTATGAAGCAAAACAAGATGATTCAAGCCCTGTGGTTCTGTTGGGAAAAGGATAAAAATAAAGAGAAAAAGAATGCTAAGAGGGGTCCATCCAGGAGCTATGAATATCTATTTAAAAGGAGAAAGGGGGAAAAGAAATAAAAAGGAAAAAAAACCAACAACACAACAATCAGGCAATGACAAGAAACACAACACACAGCAAAATAAACACCAGCTAAACCACTACAACTAGAGAAAATAAATAAAAAAGTGAGGGGAAGGGGAAGGTGGGTTGGTGTGGCAAAGGTTTGTGTGTGTGTGTTTTTGCATAAGTACAGTAAGCATTGGGGAGATTAGAAAGGGAATTCCCTTGACCTAAAAAATACAGGTTTCTCCACCCTTGAAGCATATTGTTTTGGGAACAACAACAGGCTCCGGAAATGCTCATTATCAATCCCTAATTTCCTTATTGCATGCTAGGAAATGTTCCGCTAAGCTGTGATTGACAAAATCAGTTTTCTGTAATTAAAGATCTTAGTACTTGCATAGGTCATAGGACGAAGTCTAGGATAGAGTCTTTTGGTTCTAGGAGTTCTGCTCCATCACGGTTGTTGTAGTCAGTCTTCTGTAATTAGTAATTTTGGAGTTTTTTTGTTTGTTTGTTTGTTTCTATTGGGCCACACCCAGTGATGCTCAGAGGTTACTCTTGCCTATGTGCTCAAAATATTCCCTAGCTTAGGGGGACCATATGGGACCTGAAGATTGAACTGAAGTCCGTTCTAGGTCAGTAGCATGCAGGGAAATGTCCTTCTTCTGTGCTATTGCTTCGGCCCCAGTGATCTTGGTTTTTGCACAGATCCTAAGATGAAGCCTAGGATGTAGTCTTTACTTATGGTTACAGAAGTTCTGCTCAATCATGGTTGTCAAAGTCAGATCTCTGGAATTAGAGACCTTGGTTTTTCTGTAAGTCCTACCAAAGTCTAGGCTAGGGTCTTTCTTATTGGTCCCAGGAAAAGCTTTGCTCAGTCGCAGTTGTCAAAGTCAGTCTTCTGTAATTAGTGATATTGGTTTTCGCAGAAATCAAAGGATGGGGTATCTTTTGATTTTATCTTACTGATAAGTGATGAGGTGGGGCACCCTACTCTTAGATCAAGTTGTTGCTGTTTCCTAGTCATCAGAATGTCATATCAACATGGTGCAAGCTGGTGTCATAGTGGTATTAGGGACTCCTGGTGGGGGGGGGGGGGATAGATTCCTGGTGCTGTTGCAGGGAACTGTGTTGGTTTTATGGTTGGGATCTGGGGTTTAGGGTTACTCTTGAGCATCCTGAGCCATTTTACATGAAAGACTGCTGGTTCTTCAAATAGGCTTGAGTAGTTGAAATTTAAAGCAATTTAATTTGGTTTTAAAATATATAATTGTGAGACTGGGTCTGCTCTTTATTTTGATGCTTTACTCTTATTTGAGGTTAGCACTTACTGCATTATTGTTTTATATCTTACGTTGGTCTCCTTTATATTACTCATGACTTTGAAAACTCAATGTTCAATTTTTCCAATGACTTTTGACATATAATTGTAATGATTAACCTATATGAGCACTTAAAAATGACTTAATTTTGAAATCCTCATATAAATGTTATACTTAAAATAATGAAAAAATTCTGAATTCCTAGGGGAGCCTGAATATTCCGTCTTACAGCTGATATTTATGGAAGAGTAGAGTTCTAAGACATTTTAGAAGATTTTTTACATTGTAATTCACATTTTATAATACTGTCCCTATATATGTGTAACATAATCATTAATGTTATTTTTATTTTATTTTCTCTATTGTTTTCTTTATTTTGGGATTACACAGGAAGTGCTCAGGGTTTACTCTTGGCTATGTGCTCAGAAATGACTCTTAGCAGCTTAGAGGATCTTATGGAATTCTGGGAATTGAACCTAGCGTGGTTGTATATGAGGCAAAAGCCTTATGTATCTATTGCTGTATTTCATATTTTCTTTAAAAAATTGTAGCAGCATTGTCACAGTGGCAGGGTAGTTTTTAATATATTTCTACATTTCTAACAAACCGCAATACTCTGACAACACTTTGAAGAGTAAATTTCTAAAAGGAATTCACTGAAATGTATGCCTTAAGAGAAACTGTCCCTGTCTCAGTGCTGAAGATAGTGCTATGCATTTAGGATAGTGCAATTTCTAGTTACAAAACTGTATACTGTAGGATGTGTCTTAGTTCTATTAATGAGTTCTGAACTTCATTATTGATTTAACCAGCTTGGAAGGGTCAGACTTCATCCTCAAATAAAAGACTTTAGCACATCCTGAACCCTGAACCACAACTGCAGGAAAAGCACCCAATGAAGTGGATTAATTTTATCCCTGTCTTTACTGACCCTCTACTTGGGGAGCTAGTATTTCAGGCTTTCAGCCAGCTGAGCTCATCCACAAATTAAGTTGACAGTTTCTTCCAGCAATAAATGCTGTCTTGGAGCCAAAGCAACATTGATTTAATTGGTTTCAAACAATTCCACTAGCCACAATTTCCCAGATTCCTAAGGGAGAGACTCGTGCATGGATGCTATGGTCCTTTTTTGTTTCTTTTCCATCTTCAGAGATGCTTCCAGCCAAAGTACTGGAACTTCTACATAAGAAGCAGGTGTGAGATGGATATTGAAAAGGCCCTAGACCAAGGCAAACGGGACCAGCATTCTTGGTCAGAGCATGAAAACAGTGATCTGTGGTGAACAGATCAAACACAGGGAACTCATCATCTGAGAACTTGGAAATGTTCAAAATCTCTTGTAATATATGCATCTCCACATAGTAGTTGTAGAAAGGCTTTTGATAGTAGTAACAGAGAACTTATAAAATTGGAGCAGAAAGGAATCTTTTTCATTATCTATCTCTAGTTAAGAGGTTGCAGAACAACTGCTATAGTGGTGGACTTATAGTCAAGCTGTGGTTGTAAGAAATATGGAAATAAGTTTGAAAGCTGGAATTGTGATTAAGGAGAGAATAAGATTTTATTAGGCTGGTGACCTTAATAAAACCTAGTGAATTTTCTCTGCTTATGTACAGAATTAATTTGGTGTATTTGTATATTTTTTCTGAAATAGCTTCCCTTTAACAAGATATCAAAGTTATTTACAACTTGTAAGGGCTAAATAAAAAACTCAAAAAAGTTACGGAGACAAGAACATTTGTTTCTCCTCTGCGTTATCTGCTACATCATTCTGTACTTCAAATTTCATAATAAAATCTTTGCAATAAATTTAGGAAAATATGGAACTGAGCTCCTCTTTCTTTATTAGGAGAAAGACTTGGTTCTGTTTGCTGGAGGATAAACAGAGTGAGGCTAGGTGCATTCAAGAGGTGAGAATGAAGAGGGAGTGTTTACTATGAAAGGAAACTCACGTCTGGAACAGTTTTGGACACTGTCCCTATGCATTTTGTTTGAGGGAGAATGAAAGGCTATCCTTACACTTAATTTAGTGTATAGCTACATGTCACCCAATTTTTGAATTCAGCTGCCACTCTTGAAAAGGTACTCTAGTCCAAGTTTTCTATTTCAGCTACATATCTTTTGTAAGACCTGGATCATTGCCTGCTCTTGCCATATGCATTTAAAATGAAATTACTTAGTGATTTTTTTGTTGTTGGTTTTAGTTTGCAATAACACATAAAGTCTGAAAGATTGTGCCTCCTTTTAAGGTACTGTCCCATTTTGCCTTTGAGTTAAAACCCTATTCTAATATTTCACAGTACTGTAAGATGACAGAGTGTAATAAACCCATTCCTGACTTTTCATTGCATTTATTCCAGCCATGTCTGTATATTCTCTAGTCCCATCTGGGTTCATGCAGTTGCATTATGCACTCTGACATCCATGTCATGTCATGTTTATCCAACTGTTTTACTGCTAGTCAAAATCAGAAGTTTTTTTTTTCTTTCTCCCCATTTCTCCCAGCAGGGCCTTCCCAGCTTAAAGAAAATAAAGCTGTTGGCCATCCACTTACACATCATCAACAACACTAAATATCTCACTATCAGAACCTGCATTGTGTTATCAGCCCATTGTTGATGCAGGGAGAGTGAATGAGAGAGAGAGAGAGAGAGAAAGAGAGAGAAGAGAGAGCGAAAGAGAGAGTGAGACAGGGATAAAGAGAATGAAAGAGGGAGAGCTTGATTTTCATTAGCTAGACTAACCCATCAGCCCTTGAGACAATGAGAAAAATATACATTTTTTTTTCTAGAAGTAAACTGAGGAAGCATGACATGAAGTCAGGGAGCAATTGTAGTTCTGTCCCAAGAGGGCAATTTTTTTTAACAGACTGACTTTTGGCATTTGTTGAAAATTTCAACAACTCTCTGGACAGAATTTTTATAACTATCCATTTGGCAGGGTTGATATGTGACTTGAAATAGTACTTCTGTTTTATTTCATATGTTCTGACTTTTGTATTCAAATGCTTTTGTTTCCTGAGACTTGGAAGTGGGAATTCCCTCCTTGCTCACTTCCTTCCTTGTCCTCCCCTACTTTTGTATCTGTGGTCCTTAACATGGTGACTGGTAAGTTGGAGTAAATGAAAATAAAATAAAAAGAAGATATTTATATATGGATGTGTTCTGCCTCTTATTTCTATTTTTTTTGGAGAAAAGAAGGAGGCTTTGGGACACAGGACTAGAGCCTCAATTGGGAATGTCAGTTACTAAATTGATCTCAGTGTCATCATTTATTTTGGGGATAAAACCTTTGGAACCAGATATATAGTTAAGTGGCCGCATGCATAAGTTGTGTATACGAGATACTGGATTTCTGAGTTTTATTAGAAAGGAAGGAAGGAAGGAAGGAAGGAAGGAAGGATGGAAGAAAGAAAGGAAGGAAGAACGGTGGGTGTAAAATGCTAACATGTAATACATTCCTAAACAGCTCATTTCCTTTCCTATTTTGATGGTTTCATTCTTGTTATGAATACTACCTTTTCTGAGATTAAATATAGAGTAAACTGTTTACACTTTTTACATGAACTTGGTAATCTTTCATATTTTCTGTGTGATAAAGTAGGAAGAATAAAAACATCAGAGAAACAGCAACTCATTTCAATTACAGATGTGCCAAGTGAAATAAATCTTTATATAGCACTGCTTTAAGTAGGAGGCATTAGTTAATTACTGACCTGGTCTCTACAATCAGATTGCTCATCTTTCTATTGTTTTTGGATTAAAGATGATTTTTTTTGGCTCTAACAGATGACTAGAGTAGTTAGTAAAAAGAATATCTGAGAGGGATCAGGACAGAGAAAAGTAAGGGAGTAATTAGGATTTGGAAGAGGGATGAGCAAAGAGTGAGGGAGTCAGATGAATGAGGGCTGGGAAAACAAGCACTAGGAATACTCTGTGTTACGAGGTGGAAATACTGAAATACTGTGCTTTGCTCACAGTCTACATTTTTCATAATCTGGATGCCACCATGGCTAGGATCTCCTGGTTGGGGTTTTAAGAGTTAAGATTAAAATTTCTTCTCTTTTCCTCTTTAAAACTATAATAAAAGGCACCAGGAAGGTCTTAGTCCCTCTGGCCCAGAATATGATGAAAAAAAAGGGGGGAAACAAAGAAAACCTGATTGTATGCCTACAAATTAAATTTTCTTTATTGGGTCCACTTTTAAAATACCAGAATTGAAGATTCACCTGGACTTAGGGGCATTTCATTTGGACTTTGCTTCAGACCTTAGGACAGACAGTTATAATGCTGCTGTGAAAACTTGGTGGCAATATTACCAACTATGTATGTGGAGGGGAGAGATTAAGGAAACCTATTCAATAAAGCAGGTTAAAACTTTAGCTAATCATTACTAGTGAGGCAACAATATTCTCTCAGGGGGATATCTTGCTTATTTGGGCCTGGAATTATCTTTAGACGGAGCAGTTTACATTAGAAAGAATTTTGTTCAATTTTCTTTTGAATTTTTGGGTTTGAGGGTCACACTCAGCAGTGCTCAGGAGTGACTCCTAGCGAGTGGCATGTGGATGGCTGTAAGTGATGTTAGGATCTAATTGGGATTGGCTTGCAGAACATGTTCCTCATCTCCTGTCTGTCTCTAATCACAGACTATATTCATAACCAGTAAAGAAATTCTGAGTTCTAGTTAACTAGCTTATAAACTTCAATAAGTTATCTGTGGCATAGTGTGATCAGAAAGGTGCCTGTCTAGCATTAGGAAGAACAACTCTTGGAAGTGGACACAATAGAAAAGGTTCTTTCTTCTCTGCAAATAGAGTGGACTATCTAGCTGCCTTTCTGTATTCCTTGTCAAATCCTCATACATATCCTTCTAAGACACATTCCTTCATGTCCTCATATTTTACATACGTTTATTCTCTTGCCTGTAAATTCTCTCTCTTCTCTCTTTCTTTCTCTCTCTCTCTCTCCATTTATTTCTTTGATTGTCCATTCAATTCAAACTTGGGTTTGAATCCCCTACTTATATTTCCAAACAAATGCCATCTGCTTCCTCCTACAGGAAGTCTTCTCAGAAAGCTATCCCATCTGTTGTTGGCCTGCTCACAGTGTTTCTCCTTCACCTACCATTAGCACCTTTATATACATTCATGTAGATCTGGATATTGTTTGCCTGACAGGATTCTGAACTTCTTCAGCACAGATTTGTTTGAGCTTTGTGCTCTCTGTCTCTACAGTGTTGACAATCTAAAGTCAACTGAAGAAAAGGTTATTTTTTTTTCTTGAGATGTGTGAGTAAAAGAATATCCAAAAGCTAGTCATGAAATCTTATTGCTACTTTAGCTGCACACTCCTGGGAAGAAAATTTATGTGGCAAAAAGTCATCCCATTTCAGAATCAAAATCCCTAATGCATATCTCATCACTGAAAATTATGCCCTTGCCTGGCAGTGATTCCCCTACATCCAGAAGAGGAAGCATTTAGCCACAGGTGATGATGTGTCCCGGCTCCCCTGCTGGCTCTGGCATAGCTCCATTTGCCACTGGGAGAGAGAGAGTGCTGAGGCCAGCTCCTTCCAGGATGAATGAAGGGTCTTGGCAATGCTAACTGAGCAAGTCTTTTGGTCCATTTGGAGACTGACCTCCCTGTGTTATGAAGCAAATGCTGTGCTGGGGAATGGGTGCTGCGTTTAGTGTTCCATTTCCCCTGCAAGAGATGCAGAGATGTGAGGCCAACCAGAGAGAGGTTAAAGAGATTTGGGAGCCTTACAGCTGGGGATCATTAACAACAATCAAGACCAACATAAAAAGGCAGCAGGACTTCCCTCCCTCTTGGCCTTGGAAGCCATCTGGATAGAGAAAATTTGGTTTAAACTCTGGTAAGGGAACTTTTTAGTACTTTTTTTTTTAACTTCTCTATACAAGCCCCTTGAATCCCCCAATCCCCCCTTACAGCACATATGTATCCCTTCAGACAAAAGCAGATGGTGACCAATGGCATAAACTATGCATTTACATACCTGGTGGGCCCAGTGGATCTTTTTGCACATTCTGAAAAACCATGATCATGTTCTAAATAAGAATTAGGCAGGATTCTTTGACTGATACACACAAATGTTTCTTTAAAAGACTCACCAGTGCTACAACTGACTAGAACATAACTAACCTCTGGCCAGAGCAGTCCAGTCTTCTACAATAGCAGGGTAAGCCAAACTGTCTTTATTTTCTTTAGAGAACAGGAAGCAGGAACAGACAGAATTTGCAATCTGTTATATACACCTGAGATGAAAGGTCAGGGTTAGATAGTTAGTGCTAGTACTATTTTCTGAGTAATATATTCACACTAGAGACATGAAGGGCATGAAGGGCTGAGTACTACAGACTTGAAGACACAGTTGAACATAGGGAATGGATTCAATATGGGTAAAAAAGTCAAAATGAACTTTATAGTCCCTACAGGAATTCCCTGGCCTCAACGATTACATTGTGGTTTCTAGGATGATATGTTATATGAATATAATATTTATCTATATGTTAATTTTTATAGTGATTTAGTCCTCTGGTTCAAAAATAACTTTTTACTTAGCAAATTGGTATGTCATAGTGGAAAGAATGTCACTTTTAGAAACATTTAGCCATTATCTGCTTAATTCACTGACTGGCCTTGGGCCAATTGTTTAAGTTATGTCATTTAACCATCTGAAAAATGGGAATAAAAAAATCAGTTGATCACTCATGGCAAAAATGTCTGTGATACGTCTGTTAAAGTGTCTGACACGTGTAGCCTTGAACACTTGAGTTGATCCTCAAATACATTGGGAAACACAGGGGAGACTTTTGGAATAATGACCAATGCTGGGCTTAGAATGGAACATTTTTGAGACTTGCCTCTCTCCAAGAAGCAGGGTGAGTTAATAAGTTAAAATTCATTATTATGGCATGGAATACATATCTTAAATCTTTTATCTTTCCCTTCCTTTGTAAGTTATGAAGAAAAAGGCACACAAGGAGAGAAAGGGGGTAAGAAGATAGGTGGCATATCTGCCTTGTCTGGTGTCTTTATTCTATATTACTAGTGAATGATTTAATTTTACTTGCAGAATAACAGAGATGTTAATTGTCATGTCAGAGCTTTTACATGACAAGATACAGTTAGTTATTGAATAGATAAGGACAATTTCAATGCAGTACAGTTATGGTTGAGGTAGCACAAGTGAACGGTGACATTTTTTATTTAACTCCCCATTACATTAAAAAATCAAGTCCTTCTGCCTTTTCTTAAGAAATTATCAGCCATCAGTCTTTTGAACTGTGGGGCTCATGAGTTAAACGTGTCTCCAGAATATGTCTGAACAATCACATAAAATGTTCCCTGCCAAAGAGGTTGCCAACAGACTCAACTCTTGCTTACAATGTTCCAAGTCAAAGGACAGCAAACTGAATAGGCACAAAATTGGAAAGGAAATTTGGAATATGGATTTATTGCTGAATGAGATAAACAGTCCAAAATAGGAGACAAAAACTGAGCAATTGTGTGACCAAGAAGGCTTGTGCAACTCGAGTTTTCCACTGAATAGTCAAAGCTTAGGGCACTCCGAAACATGATCAAATAATGAGTGTAGATTTGTCACACGGCTATATTTTTCTATGCTGTCTTTATTTGAACTTAAAAATTCTTATTTTTATTTTTTTTTGGTTTTTGGGACACACCCAGTGACGCTCAGGGGTTACTCCTGGCTATGCGCTCAGAAGTTGCCCCTGGCCTGGGGGACCATATGGGGCACGGGGGATCGAACCGCGGTCCATCCAAGGCTAGGCGGTAAGGCAGGCACCTTACCTCCAGCGCCACCGCCCGGCCCCTGAACTTAAAAATTCTTAAAGAATTTTGTTTGCAGCATGAATACAAGTGTCTTTCAACTTTGTGATTTCCTCAACACTACTTGCCATTGCTTGGTTCCATCCTAAGTATAAATGCATTTTTGTCTCTCGGTTCATGAGACCACATCTTCAGGTTGTTCTTCAGTGAATCCAATTATATGTTTCCATCTGCCTTTATCAATTTATTTTTACCAAATATTTACTATTTATGTGTTACAGAGCTTTGTTGCTCACCCTCTTCTCTTTGCAGGTTATTTCTCCCCCAAAGAAATTTATGCCATGACTTTTGATATGTTCTACATTATGGAATACTATAGTCATCAATTATAATTGTCTATCACTAGCATGGATGCCTCCTAAAACTCAGTTAAGCTACCCTCCTAACTCCTCACTTCCACAGCCCCATCTGCCTGCTCATCCCTGATTCAAGGCAAACTTGGTCTCTCAAAAACAGGATTCATCATCTCTGCCACTCCAAACACTATCTCTGCTTTTCCCTATAAACAAAAATGCACATTTTTTCTCATCTACCATCTTCAAATTCCTCTGGTATTATTTCTTTTTAATTTGAGATTTTCTTTTTCTTTTGGCCATTTTTCCTCCTGCTTTAGTGTCAAGTGTTGTAATTGAGGTTACCCTTGACCACAGAACCTCTTAGCTGATGTTTTCTATACCTTTATATTTTAATATAGATGCTTATTTTCTGTCTGTTTTTCTAATTAGAATTTTACTGAGCAATAATAATTTTTACTGAACAATTTTACTAAGCAACAACAATTTTAAAAGAACAGCAATAAACTCTGTAAACCAGTCTCAAGCCTTGAACAGTGAACTCTCTTACCATCTTTAATGTCCCTCCTATCTACTATATGAATTGCAGATACGTTAGTGCCTATGACCTGTCCTGGCTGATAGAATGTTCACATGCTCTCTCTCCTTGCTCTTGAAATGCTGATCCCAAGCTGATTCTTAAAGAAAATTTGCTTCTTATATTGTGGGTTTTTTGACTATGATCCCTTATTATATTCTACCATGTTTCTTTATTTAACCACTTTATTATGTAATTTAAAGAACTGAAGGAAGGATCATATATATTTTTACCATTCTAATTGGATGGTAATATTCATGAAGATAAAGGTCCTCCCTAGTTCCAGTTCTCTTCTTTCTTCGTAATGT
>PVKC010032612.1:0-14193 GCA_004027635.1 Crocidura indochinensis | reverse complement strand
GTTTTAGTCTACTAGTGCATAAAATTACCCAACCTTTCGTTATGAGCTTGTGTTTATCATGAGAATTCCAATATGTCTGTTACAGGAAACAGAAAGTTGGATTTTTGTTTCTTGATTCATAGAACCACTTTGAACCTTTTAATTGGAGTGTTCAAGTCATTGGCATTTAGAAAATATTATTGAAATGAAAGAATTTGTTGCTATTTTTCTATAAGGATTTTATTTTATTTTCAATTTGTTTTATTAAACGAGTCTATTCAGTACTCCTTGCAGAACTAGTTTAGAACAAAAAATGTTCAGCTGTTGTTTATCTTATGTTTCTTTACCACCTCAAATGTGAGTGAAAACCTTGTAGGGCAGACTTTCAGGTACAGATTATTGTCATCTATACTTTGAATATATCACTGAAATCTTTTTTTACTTTTAGCTTATTACTTGAGAAAGTTGATGTGAATTTTACTTTTTTTTTAGTAATGGAGGCTTTATATTTCTCTTGCTTCTTTAAGAAGGTTTTCTTTTAGTTCTTTCTTTGCAAACTGTACATGGTAAAAGAAATTTAAACTAAAATAAAAAGATCACACAGAATGAGAGAAAATATTTGTACATAATACACCAGATTCAGTCGTGATACCTAAGATGCAGAGAACATTCACAGATCTCAACAATTAAAAACAATAATCTTATCAAAAAGGTGGAGAAAAGGTGAGTATTCAATTCCCCAAAGTAGATATATATAATAGGTAGCAAGCATGTGAAAAAGTGTATATCCTCACTAATTTTTAGTAAATTCAAATTTAAGAAATGTTTTGAAAAATTAAAAACATGAAATAGGAGGTCGGAGAGATAGCAAGGAGATAAGGCATTTGCCTTTCATGCAGAAGGTCATTGGTTCGAATCCCAGCATCCCATATAGTCCCTCGAGCCTTCCAGGAGCAATTTCTGAGCATACATCCAGGAGTAACCCCTGAGCACTGCCGGGTGTGACCCAAAAACAAACAAAAACGAAATAAAATTTTCGAGAAGATGTATATACGAAGAATGGAAAAGAAATTTGATTCACTGTTAGTAGGAATATCATCTGGTTCAGTCTCTGTGGAAAATAATATGGAGATTTTTTTCAAAGTTAAGAATGGAGCTTAGGAGGCCGGGCGGTGGCGCTGGAGGTAAGGTGCCTGCCTTACTGCTCTAGCCTTGGACTTACCACAGTTTGATCCCCCGTGCCCCATATGGTCCCCCAGGCCAGGGGCGACTTCTGAGCGCATAGCCAGGAGTAACCCCTGAGTGTCACTGGGTGTGCCCCCCCCCAAAAAAAAAAGAATGGAGCTTAGGGGCCAGAGAGGTGGTGCTAGAGGAAGGTGTCTGTCTGCCTTGCAAGCACTAGTCAAGGAAGGACCGCGGTTCAATCCCCCCAAGTCAGGGACAATTTCTGAACACTTAGCCAGGAGTAACCCCTGAGTATCAAACAGTGAACATCAAACGGGTGTGGCCCAAAACACACACACACACACACACACACACACACACACACAGAATGGAGCTTAGTGGTCAGAGTGATAGTCCAATGGTAGGTCATTTGCCTAGCATTCAGCTGATCTAGGACAAACCTTTGTTTGATCCCCCAGTGTCCCATGTGGTCCCCCAAGTCAGGAGCAATTTTGAGCATATAGTAAAGAGTAACCACTGAATGTCACAGGGTGTGACCCAAAAAGAAAAGAAAAGAATGAAGCTTAATTATATTTGATCTAGCAATTCCACTTCTTAGAACATCTAACACACACACACACACACACACACACACACACAAACCTCATATTCATTTAATAAGATATCTGATATATATTTTCATTGCATTATTAAGTACAATAATCAGAATGTGTAAACACCCAAATTTCCAACTAAATGAGAATATATAAGAAAGTTAAAATGTTTGGACACAGTAAAATACTACTCTGTTTAAGAAAATAGGAAATCTTGAAATTATCTACAATGTGACTATAACTGTTTAGTATCATGTTAAATGAAATAGTGAAAGGGAAAAGAATAAGCTAAGCATCAGATAACCAAAGTATATTGAGATATGAAACAAGGGAATAGACACTACCAAATAATGAAATAAAACCTTGTCTAGGATAAAAAAAATTATCCTATATCATATATATATGTATATATATTATAAATCCTAGTGCATACATTTTTTTTAAATTTCTATTTTATTGAAACCATCTACAATGTCCTTCAGAGTTGAATTTCACATATACACTGATTCAAGACTATTCCTACCACCAGTGAACCTAAAGTGCATCCTGTCCCACCACCCTTTGCCTCCTTGTCTGCTAGTATATCAGGCCCATTTAAGTTTAGATTGTTAAAGTTTAGGTCTTTTGATTCTATTGTTTTGGGCTTTGGCTTGATTATCTAATTCTATTCTTATTTTTTCTCCACCAATGTACCTGAGACCACTTTCCCCTGACCCCAGCCTTTCTATTTTTTCTTTTTTTCCTAAATTTTATAGAAAATTGCAGAAATATATGGTAAAGCAAAGTAATCCATGCTCCCAAGATTCTATGTAAAAGATGGGAGCACCTATTTAAAAGCTAATAAATAAAAAGATAATAAAGAAAAGAAATGAAGGGATTTGTCACATTTTTGTTTGTTTTGTTTTTCTGTTTTTTGCTGTTGTGTTTTTGGTATTTTGTTTATTTGTTTGTTTTGTATAGGTGCAGCAAAAGATAGGGAAGTAGAAAGGAAAAAAAACCTTTGGCCTAAAAACAGGGAGGCCCTACCCATGAAGCATTCTGCCATAAGATCAAATGTAGGCTTCGGGTGTACTAAGTTGTCTAAATTCTTTCTTTGTGGTCCCAGTACATAAAATTTTTAAGATGTTTTCAAGCACTGGGAGGAGTTGTGTGGGGGTGGAGAATTAAGAGGTAGATTATTATCATGGGGATAGTAGTGGAGGATCTAAAGTACTTTGCGGTGAAGGGTGCATTAGTTTTGTGACCATGTTACATAAACTAGGATTTTTAAAAAGATAAAAACAAACTATATATATATACATATATAGGGAATAACTTACTAAAAGTATATATATATTATATATATATATATGAAGTAGAACCTGAGTACAGAATATGGGTAACCTAAGAAAAATTGACTAGAACATGAAAGATATTGAGTTGGACATTTATCAGATTTTCTAAGCACCACAAAGCTAAGAAAGCTACTACAGTAAATGGTAGAAATTAAAGCTAAAGATTTCAAAGGGAAATTCATTAGAATTAAATTAACATATTTAGGTCTAAAAAGCATAAGTGTAGGATATTTGGCTTTGAAGAAAAGGTTTAAAGTAATGGTTCTCAACCTTATCAGAATCATATAGAGAGTTTTTAAGAGTATCATACTGGGTCCTACTCCATTGGGTTTGATTTTATTGGCCTTGGGTACCTGATGATGGCTTTGAAAGCTCTCAGATAATTTTAATGTGTAACCAAAGTTCAAGAGGACTAATTTGAAGATTTTGTTTTAATCCTACAATTCTGAATCCATTGGTCTGAAATGAAGGTATTTATGTTTACTATGATGATTCTAGTTGATAGCAGGACTGATAGCCTTGAGGCGTCAGAACATTTGAAATAAATCAGTGATTATATTATTTTTAAAATCTACTTCTCATCTGATCTCAAAAGACATCAAAAAGAACATGTCATAAAGGTCAAAAATATAGTTCCTCTCTACATTTCTAACTGGATATCAAACCTAGCTCTGCCATACTTTAAGAGATTTATTGACTAATTCAATTCTTTTAGAATGCAAAATATCTAAATGTTGTATCCTATCTCTGACAGAAAATATAAAATGCAAGGTAATGGTCATTGTTTTTAGAAGACTATTACACAGAAGAGAGATTAGAACTTTTTAGTCTTGGTTTTTATAAGGAGCAGAAACTCAAGGTAGGTAATTTCACCTCTTCTATGTAAAGAGAAAACTAAATGTTTTAAGGAAAATGAACATTCTGAATGTCATTAATGGAATTAATCAACAGAAATTCATTAGAATCTTTGGGCCAGAGTAATAGCACAGCAGTAGGATGTTCACCTTGCATGAGGCCGAGCCAGGACCAATCTGTGTTTTTAATCCCAGACGTCCCGTATTGTTCCCCAAGCCAGGAGCTATTTCTCAGCACATAGCCAGGAGTAACCCCTGAGCATCACAGGTGTAGCTCAAAAAGAAAAAAAAAAAAAAAAGAAAGAAAGAAAGAAAGAAAAGAAAAGAAAAAAAGGAATTCATTAGGATTAAAACATTTCTGTTTGTTTGTTGGTATCTTTCAACTTTGGATTATATTGTTCACAAAGCCAAATTCAAATTCATATTATGTAGCCTTTTCCACCTATAGTTGTGGCTCAGTATCCTGACAAACTAAAACCTTAATAAACATTTATTAAACATTTGATTTTTTTATTTACACCATTGTGAAGTTCAAAGTTATTCATAGTTGGATTGTAGATATCCAATGAATAAGGTCCAATCCCACCACCAGTGTCAACCTCCTTCTACCAATGTTCCCAGAATCCATTCGTCCATTCCAAGCCACTCTCCCTTATACCAACCTGGCATCTTTACAGCCATTATTTTGTTTTGTTTGTTTACAGGCACACCCGGTGACACTCAGGCGTTACTCCTGGCTAAGTGCCCCCAGAAATCTCTCTTGGCTTGGGTGACCATATGGTACCCTGGAGGATGAATCATGGCCCATCCTAGGTTAGCGAATGCAAGGCAAATGCCCAACCACTTGCACCCACCGCTGGCCCTAAGCTATTTTTTTTAAGTTTGGCTGTTAAAGTTTGGGTCTCATGATTTCATTATTAATGACTCTGGCTTGGATATTTAGTTCTATCCTTCTTAACGTCACCAATGTACCAGAGGCCCCTTAGCCCCTGTTTCCTATCATTTTATACGTGTCTTTCTCATCCCCCACTCAATTTCTTTCTTTCTACTCATATTCTGGGACTAGAGTGTTGTCAACAAACCCCAATTAAGTCATTGCATTTCTTCATGCAGTCATTTATCCTTCTTTTGGCAGTCTTCACTTAATATAATGTCTTCTGTCCATGTTGCAACAAATTGCATAAAACATCTGATTGTTAAATTTTTATCTCTGTATTTTTAATTGTAAACCAAGGGTCAAGGCATCTCATCAGAGTTAACTTATACTTTCAGATAAATTCAGAGTTAATATTTACTTCACTTAAAAAATGCAAGTATCGGGGCCCGGGAGATAGCATGGAGGTAAGGCGTTTGCCTTTCATGCAAAAGGTTATCGGTTCGAATCCCGGTGCCCCATATTGTCCCCCATGCCTGCCAGGAGCAATTTCTGAGCATGGAGCCAGGAGTAACTCCTGAGCACTTCTGGGTGTGACCCAAAAAAAAAATGCAAGTATTGTGGCTGGAACTGTAGTACAGCAGGCAGGGTGTTTGCTTTAAGCAAGGTCTGAGTACATCCCTAGCATCCCATTTGGTCCCTAGAGTATAGCAGGAGTGATTTCCTAAGTGCAGAGCTAGATGTAACTCCTAAGCACTGCTGTGTGTGGCATAGCAACCTACCCTACCCCCAAAAGTTCAGGTGTTGAGCTAAAATTAGTTAATTTGTTTCATATTATCTGATTATTACAGTTTACCTTATTTCTCATCTGTCTTCAGGTAATTATGTAAAAACATGAACACAGATTCAAACCTAACTTTTTTACCACAGCTTCAAGCACATATCTTCTAGGTCCCCCTTAGAATGCTATTAAAAACAAATTCTCAACTGTTACGTTCCAGCAGACTGCAAAAAGCCTGGCTATTCATGTCACCTCAACCATCACTGTGATCCACTGATCACCATAGCTAATCAGAATATGACAGTCTGCACCAATCATTAAGATGACCCAAATTAACAGCCTGCCCATGTCACAGTACATTCATTCCATATACAGACATGTATGAGTGATACAGAAATGTGGATAAGCTTAGTTGTGTTTGGATTGTAACATGCATTATTGATTGTCATAAGCTGCTTCAGCACTTTAAATCTGCAAATGAAAATCATTTGTCAATTATTATAGCCAGAAATGGGATCTAAGGGAAAAGTAAAAAGAGAAAACCCTGCTTAGTGGAATTCCCTTTCATTTGCCATTTCCTTCACAATGATATTGGAAACCATCGTCACTCAACACTAAATACACAGATATTTGCCTAGAGTTTATTTAATCAAAATGATCAAGATGGTTTTAAACCCAGAAAGGGAAGCAAATGATTCCTATTCAGTGAGGAATAATTACTGTATTGGTCAGTAAAACTCAGCTCTTAATAAAACATAGGCTATCTTATCTTAATCAGAATTGCAGTCCTTGGCACCTTGGACTACCTAGTGTGAATTATTCTCCAAATATTTGCATTCTTGATGGTCATTTTTCTACAATGCATTTAATAAATAGAGGGCTCTATTACCTGCTAAACATTCGTATAAATTAGCAATCCATTATGCACAATAAGTTTTATAAAACATTTACAGATAGAGATCATGTTTAATTAAAATTAACTTGCCTATGAAAGCCAAATGCACTAATGATCACAATGACCTTTTATTACCTGCAGTCCCTTGTTTTGGCTGGATGATTGACAGCTTGCTGTTTGGCTACCATGTTGAATTTTAGCTGACAAGACTTTTCATTTTAACTCAATTTGCCCGCCTATCACAAGCTGGTGGCAGGCCAGACCCAAGTCACCCAGCTTTGCCTCAGCAGCTTGCTCTAGTGCTCATTAGTACGCATTTATTCAGTGGAAATTGGAAGACAAATGCTTGAAGGCATGTGAACTAAGTATAGCAAATTAGGTTTAAAGACTGAATATTTATAAGTATATGGAAAGTTTTTTTTTTTAATTCTAGAGCAAATTGAGAACTGAGTGCTAGCTTTGATATAAAAGAAATGAAGATAGAAGGGGGGAAGAAAGATGCTAAGAATAACAATACTATAAGCTTTTCCTTTCCATTTTGGAAATATGTAAAATCTCTCTGACAACACCTTATCAAATACCAACCTGGCCTCTCTTTCATGTAGTGCTTGCACAATGAAGTTTAGCACCTCGTGTGTGAGAAGGGGGGAAAAATGAGGGTCATGTTCATTTGTTGCTTGGTTATCCCTTGGTATGTTTTAAATTGCCTTGTTTGTTCGGCACTAGCACAGAAACAGATGTTGCTCTACCGTGCAGGATAATTTACTGTACCTCCTGGTGCAGCGTGGAAGTCCTCCCAGGGCCCAGCTGGTCTGTCAGTGGCACTGGCTGGTGTCTGCTCAACTATGACAACTACAAAGTAGAGCCTGCAATCTTTTTTTTTTTTCATTTTATAGTTGTCATTCTTTTCAACATATAGCTTTGTCTGCCTTCTTACTGGGACTGATAGGAAAGATGCTGGCTTTTGTGCCTGAATGTTGTAACCCAGAATCACAGAGGCTCCTCTCTCCATCGTTGATAAGAATGCAACTCATTACTTTTGTCATCTAATGATTATCGGCATAATGGCTTAGCACAAGAGCCAACTTCATCCTGCACACAAAACTGATACTGGAAGGTAAAATAGATTTGTCATTTACGATCTGACCGCTAAGCCACACTTTGTGCCCCATTATTGTGATTAACTTATGCATAAGATATGCTCGCCCAATTGTCATTTGTGATACTGCAGTGGGTGCAAGCTGCCGTGCTTCCTGTAAGCACATGGCCAATGGGATGTGACCATGTTTTTCAGACTGTTAAATGCCTGTCTGTCATAGCAGACGTCCCACGATGATTTTGCCTCTGTATTTCTTCCTCCCACACTCCTACTGGACTTGTTGGACGAACAGCACTGCTACATATGTCGGCCACCATTTCACATCACAGGCTAAAATGATGTTGTGCTGCTGTGGATTCATCCTACAGGCCTAGCAGCAGTGCCTGGGTAGTCTACCCTTGCTCCTCACCATAGAAACATTGGCTCGTGGTGTACTGCCAGCTGAAATTTGTCATGTCTGGTGCCTTGTGGCTATTCGGTAGAGTCCATATTCCAAAACCAAAGTTCTTTCCTGGCCTCGTCAAACAACAAACTGATGTGACTCTACATGATTATAATAACGAAGGCAGTCCAAAAGAATATGCACAGCCTCACTGTATGTCACATTGAATCACCACACTAGCCACAAAGAGCTGACCACAGCCTCATTTCTTTAGACAAATGCATGCTTAGGAAAAAACCCTCCTGGGCAAGACACTCAAACCTATTAGTCCAATACATACTGTGAGCATTCTGAATTTCCATGAAGTAGCATGTATTTTTATTTTCTGGCTGATTCTAATCCTCAATGACTATTCTACATCTCTAATGGAATAATTGGGGACTCTGTTTTTCAGAGTTTTGCTGAACACCCAGAAACCAGACTATGTGTTTGTGTTTGTGATGGGAGTGGGGGGAGTAGGGCTAATTGTACCATAAATATAATCTTTTGTTACCATGTCAAGAGAGAAAGAAACTCAATTTGAACCTTTTATCACATAGCTGATTAGAAAGAATCAAGTTCTCTATTCTAGGACCCATTCACACTGGTGAAAACATAGTCAGTTTTGATTATGAAGGCAGAGATGCAAACCTAGACAGGAGCTACATGCTGATATGCATGCTATCAGAATGATTTATGCAAATTATGCATATTATTCCCAAAGGAATTCTTCCTCAAACTGCCAGGATAAATTGCCGGAAATTAGCCATAAAATCTGTCGTGCTAGGAGCAAAAGGTGAAGGCCACTGGGAAAGCAAGGACATTCAGCTTCTGGAATCTTCCAGGTTATGATGATGGCTGTTATTTTTTTCCCTGGATACTAAAAAAAAAAAAAGATGGGTTTATTTGAAATTCAGTAGAAGTCTTTTCCTTTTAAAATTTTCTAGCAAATGCTGACTCACATTTTATTTACAGCTCGAATGAAGGAATTAAGTGTGAAGCTGTCTCCGAAAGCATTATTACAATTACTTTACTATTAGCTGCCTAAGTGGTTATTAAATGTTGGAGCTCTGCTTCAAAGGCATCATTGTTCTGAAGGTTGGTGAAATAGCTCACCAGACGTATACTTTGACTAGACAATGCTTTCAATTTACAATTGCATGCTCATAACTCAGCGTTCCTTTTTTGCAACCCATTCTTTCCAACCTAAATCAAAATTAATGACTGCCCAAATCCAGCACTGTCTGTTGGTTGTTTGTGAAACAATCCTGAGCTGTGCTGGACCAAGTGAGAGCTGTCTTGCTCTTTTCCCTTCTCACTGGCTGTCAGGAGATTGATGCCAAATGGACCTGAATCTTAAAGTGCTTTGTTTTTCAACCAAAGTAATCAGCAGTAAACTTTATGGCAAAATGAGAGCACTTTTCTGCACCGAGGGTTAGTGGTTTTTGTTGTTTGTCGGGTTTTTTTGCATTTTTATTCTAATAACTGTTGCTTGTTTGCTTTCCACAGAAAGCACCATTCTAGAGTCTTTACGACTATGCTCATTATCAGGCATCTTTCGTTCTGTTCAAGAAGATATGACTCTACAGTTTGAGACCAGAAAGTATACTCTGCGAAAGGGAGACTTGGTAGCTGTCTATCCTCCATTCATACACTATGACCCTGAGATCTTTGAGGCTCCAGAGGTAAGAAAACATCAAGTACTGCATGTCTTAGATACTGTATGCATCTAACTCTTCCTCATAAGTTTTTTCTTATTAGCAGGGTCGTTAGGGAGGGTGGCTTACAGTGGTATGGGCTAGATTCAGCAGTGCACAGGAACTTTTACTAGTTCAGTGCTCAGAAGTGACTTGGGGTGGTACTCAGGGAATCATTCGCAATGTCACCGATCCCAGGATTATTCCTAAGCAAAACAAGTACCTTGTCTCCTGTACTACCTCTCTGAGTCCACTTACTTCATGACTTCTAGCTCCTTCTTTCACCACCTAATTCCAGAAAGCTTGATGAGTTATTTTTCTTCCTAATGAGAAAATTTTCCTGTTTACCGTAGTGTTTTCTTAGGACAAATGCACTTTCAAAGCATTTTACAATCGATCTAAATAGAAATATAAGTTGATAGTCATTAGTTAATTCAGAAAAAGAGCTTTGGGCATCATTACTTTTAGTTTGCCTTGCATGTGGCCAACCCAGGAAGGACCAGTTTTTTTTTTTTTTTTGGTTTTGGGCCACACCCAGTGATGCTCAGGGGTTACTCCAGGCTATGTGCTCAGAAGTCGCTCCTGACTTGGGGGACAATATGGGAACTGGGGGATCGAACCAAGGTCCGTCCTAGGCTAGCACAGGCAAGGCAGGCACCTTACCTCCAGTGCCACCGCCCGGCCCCCAGGAAGGACCAGGTTTGATTCCTAGCATCCGATATGGTCCTCCAGCCTGTTGGGTGCGATTTCTGAGCCAGAAGTAACCCCTGAACACCTCTGGGTGTGGCCCAAACACCAACCAACCAACCAACCAACCAATCAATCAATAAAGTTTAAAAAATTACAAAAATAACAATAGCTATTTTGCATGGTCATTTCAGAAAAGGGCTGACTCTGGGATTCACTCTGTGAATCAAATATCATGATTAGATCCATATGCATTTCACCACTTACTAAGGGTACATACCTTCCTCTTGATCCACTAGGGTGGCATTGTGAACTTGAAATTCTAAAGCTGCTTCTCATGGGTGAAGCTCTGAGGGTAATTGTGTCATCTTCTTGTGTTTTTTTCTGAAGCTGAAGTTAATGAATATCAAAGGCTGGAAATTAATCCACCTTGGTTCATCCCTTAATACTACTTCAGAGGTTCACCACTTGCATGCAAATTTAATGCAGTGATATTCTGCCTGGGCTTCTATTGAAGTCGATTTGCTGCAGTGTCATTTCTATATCAAATGACATTTTTTCACAGAAAAACTTCTATACTCTTTTGAACAGTTCATAGGTAAACCACTTTTAAATACAATTTCTAAGTTAAATATTTTGTAGTCAAACTGGATTAAAATATTATTGAATTTTGAACAGGAAGAGGACAGACTTCAAAACCATAATTTGCATCTATTTTGTCACCAAAAGAAAAAAAATTTAAAGGGAGGAGAAATATACATATGATTTTCATGTTTCAGAAAAAGCAACACTATGATGTTAGCCAATTTGAAGTAAGGTATTCGTGAGTAAATGAACATTTTACAGACATCACTTTTATCTGCAACACCTGCAAATATGAAACATTCATTTATAAGTATATATTTTATAATTAGGACACACTAATATTTTAAAATATTTTGGGGCTGGCACAGCAGCACTAGAGGTAAGTTGTCTGCCTTACCAGTGCTAGCCTAGGATGGACCGCAGTTCGATCCCCTGGCGTCCCATATGGTCCCCCAAGCCAGGAGCGACTTCTGAGTGCATAGCCAGGAGTAACCCCTGTGCGTCACCGGGTGTGGCCCAAAAACAAAAAAAAAATAGAATAGTTTTAATCTAGCCACAATTTTATATATTTAATGTCTGCTTATTTTTATTGTGCTACAATTTCATTGCTATTCATGTCAATAGTAAAATAAGCATTAAGAGACACGTCGTGATAGCAAGGCGGGTAGGGTGCCTTGCATATAGCCAACACAGGTTATATTCCGAGCACCAAAGTAGTTCTCCAAGACCACCATGAGTGATCCCTGAGCACAAAGTCAAGAATTAGTTTTAAGCACTACTATGTGTAGTCCAAAATCAAACAAAATAAGCACTGAAGTGACAAGAAATAAAAATATTCACCAAATCACCACTGTTTTTATGATAGTCATTTGGGGGCATCTTCTAGATTCTATTCATGTTGTAAAAATAAGAAAGTATAGAGTCATCAAACTTAAAAATTTTTAAGTTTAATAATAAAAATATATTGATTTAAATGCTAAGTAGAAATTCTCAACATTTAAATTGAGCAATCTTAAAAATAATTAGAAGGATTTGCCTCATCCTATATTTATGAAAGAACAAAATTACAATATTGTTAATGGCAATTTAGCACCATTAGCCTGGCTCTCTCTAATTTTTATAGACTTAACATGGGCTAATTATAATGAAATGGTTAAAATTAGCTAGCTAAGTTTTTATGGCATTATTTTCTTTAAGGTCATTGCAGAATGTTGATAATTATGGACACAGAGATGTTATAATACAAAACCATTTAGATTTCTTTTGTTCGTAGCAATTTAGAATAGTAATAAGAAAATATTCATTATCAGCCAAAAGCATGAGGAGCCTACCTATACAAATAAAAGTTGTATTTGAAGGGCCCAGAGAGATAGCACAGCGGTGTTTGCCTTGCAAGCAGCCGATCCAGGACCAAAGATGGTTGGTTCAAATCCCGATGTTCCATATGGTCCCCCGTGCCTGCCAGGAGCTATTTCTGAGCAGACAGCCAGGAGTAACCCTTTGCACCTCCAGGTGTGGGCCAAAAAAAACAAAACAAAACAAAACAAAAGTTGTATTTGGAGGTACAAAACCTTAGTGGCACCTAAGATTTTTTTAGTCAAATGAAGCAGCTTTTAGGACATTCAACCACAACAGAGCATAGAATTAAGCTAGGCCATGATCTTTCTTCATCTGTCTCTCTCTAACTGGAGTGGCCTCATTTGATCACATAGCAAGCTTCTAGTACTTCACAAGATTTATCCTTAATTACTTCTTTTCTTTTACTGTATCAGTTATTCTACCTCATTCCCCAGAGTATTTGCTATTGCCCACTCTGTGCCTCTGAGTACCTTTTTCCTGATGAATACCAATGACATTTGCGATTATTTGCTTACCTGTCTGTGCAACCATATGCTGTAAGGTCCATATGGGGAAATAGCCTGTCATCACCTTCTTTGTATTCTCACTGCCTAGTAAACAACAGGGTGTTTATAGAGGATGAACAAATAGGAGGAAACTGGGATGGATAAAGATACTTGAAGTGAAAATATGGGGCTGGAGTGATAGCACAGAGGTAGGATATTTACCTTGCATGAGACCAACCTGGGAGGGACCTGGTCTGATCCCCAGCATCGCATATGGTTCCCCAGCATTCCAGGTGCAATTTCCAAGTGTAGAGCCAAGAGTAACCCCTGAGCACCACTAGGTGTGGCCCAAAGCCAATCAATCAATCAATCACTAAATAAATAATTTTTAAAAAAGTGAAAATACACTTTTGTTAAAATTGTTAGTTCAGGACAAAATATTGTACTGAGTCTCAAGACCTGGAGTGATTTTTCTATAAAGATAACAATGCCATCAAAAATAAGATCTATCATGAAAGGAATACCAAGAAGCCTGAAAATGGGACTATTTGTTGTTGACTTTTGAACTGTCAGCTCTTCTAAACTGTTGAACCTGGTGTGCCCAAGATATTTTTTAATAAAAAGCTTTCTGAATAAGGCTTAAAATGTTTAAATGTGTAGAAAAGTAAAGTATAAACATAAAGTGAGCTAAACAAAACTTGTAACCTATTTGGGTCCCTGTGCTACTAACATGTAAAGACTCTTAACAATTACTCCTTTCCAGGGCTGGTGAGGTGGCGTTAGAGGTAAGGTGTGTGCCTTGCAAGCGCTAGCCAATGAAGGACCATGGTTTGATCCCCCAGCATCCCATATGGTCCCCTCAAGCCAGGGGCAATTTCTGAGTGCTTAGCCAGGAGTAACCCCTGAGCATCAAACGGGTGGGGCCCAAAAAACCAAAAAAAAAAAAATCCTTTGTCAATTTTTCCTTCCTTTCTATGTTCTACATACGAAATAAGTCTAGATAACATGTTAATTAACTAGAAAGTAATCATTTTCATTTTTCTGAAGCCTGTCAAATGTAGGTCTATTGCTCAGAATTCAAACTGGCCCTTAAATAATTAGCAAAGTGGTGATGGTCTGTCTTTTATCAATGCAGTCTTCAAAAGTTGAGACAATAAAGACAATTTACTCATTCTTTTGTCATAGTCTAGAGGTGCTAAACTGTAAAGAAAGGCCTGTTTACACAGTTGGACTGAAGATCCTAGAAATAGTAGCATATACCTAAAATGGTGACATTTTCATAAATGATGAAGCAACCCAAAGTAAGATAACAGTGAAATAACAAAGCACTGAAGGAAGTAGTACACAAAGCTCAAATATTGAAAG
>PVKC010032611.1:0-14193 GCA_004027635.1 Crocidura indochinensis | reverse complement strand
CTGATGACCTTTTGCATGAAAGGCAAACGCCTTACCTCCATGGTATCTCCCGAACCCCAGAACTCTTTTCTTTATACAACAAATTCTCAAAAAGAAGGTCTAGTAATCCAAATGGGCTTTCTTTTAATATTATTTAATTAATAATTAATTAATCACTCTGTATTCTGACAATGTAGATGGTTTCTCTCTGAATTATTCAACATCTTTTCCTAGATCTATTAATAATCCTGATGTTGCCAACATATTTGGAAGAGTTTAGGTTAATCCCACTTCCACTCTTCACTAAGCATAGTGTCATATATACCTCGAAGAGATACAGTGAGATTATGTCCCATAACAGTCAAAATGTATGTAAAAATTGGGGCTGGAGAGATAGCATGGATGTAGGGCATTTGCCTTGAATGTAGAAGGATGGTGGTTAAAATCCTGGCATCCTATATGGTCTCCCAAGTATGCCAATTTCTGAGCGTAGAGCCAGGAGTAACCCCTTGGTGCTGCCGGGTGTGACCCAAAAAAATTTTATGTAAAAGTTTCTCAACAAAAAACTATTGATAAAATGAATTATGAAAAGTTATATCTGTTTCACTGCATCTCAGGAACACACAAAGGAACACACACACAAACACACACACACACTCACACACACACACACACACCACATCCCACTTCAACCATTACCATCATGGAAACTGTTTTTTTTTTTAAAGGTAAAGAAACTAACCTCAGCTAATTACATTTAATTATATTCACAGAATAAGATTTTGATTTATTTACATGAAAAACGATTGCATGGCTAAATACCTGAACAGAATAGAGATATGTACAGGGCCTAAAAAGAAAAGAAAAGGTAAGAGGTAAATCTCACTCGTTATTCACAGAGGTGTGCCTTGAGTTTGTAAATTTTATCCTTCTGAGCATATCATTTATAGTTTACACTTATATAATTCTGTCTTCATGCCAGAAAATGTGCCAAACACTCTGAGTATACTAATTCATTTAATATGCATAGCAGCCTGTAGATAGACACTTTATTACTAACATTTCCACATCAGAAAATCAAAACACAAAAAGTTTGGTTGGTAGATTATGTTGGATAACTTGTAAATGTTATGAAAAGAGTGTATCTAGGCAGATTATTATTGTGTAAAATTTCTGTATTGTTTATAATAATAATTCTGTATTATTGTATAAAATAACTGCATAAAAGAAGTGTTTTACAAAATCAACCAGCCAGTCTTTGAATCACTAAAGTAGGGTAACCAGAAATTATTTGCATGCTGGTATAATACAACAAGAAATACAAATACCCCAAATATAATATACTTGCCTAAAAATTATAATTATTATCAGCATTTCCCTAAGTATTCATTTATAGGAAAAATGAGGGACTCAATAAAAACATTGAATGCTACCATGAAGCAGATATCAGCAGTTCTTTAGAATTTAGAACATTCTATCAGAAAAATTACTGTTATTTATCAAATAATATATAATGAAGGAAAGGAAGGACCATTACTTTGAAACAACTTAAGAGACATAATATCTGCAACATGTGGTCTTTTTGTTATTCTAACATGAACAAATCATGTTTTTAAATCTTGAAGATAATGAAGAAATTTTAATGTAAAACCATTAATTTGTTTAGATTTATAATTGTTTTGGAATACTTTTTTATCATATAGACATGCTTGTAAGAAAAGCATATGATGTCTTGAATTTACTTTTGCAAGAAGATAAAAAGCAGAAGCAAATAAAACAAAAAGATAATGTATAAAATATTAATAACTGCTAAAACTATAAAGCAAGTATACAGAGATTTATTTTAATATTCTCTTGACTTAAATATTGGAGTAAGAATTTTCATAATAAAATAACTTCACCAACAACCATCATTATAATGGTTAGTGAGAGAAATAGAATGTCTGTCTCAAAGAAAGGCAAAGGGTGGGGAGGAGGGTGATGGGGGCATTGGTAGTGGAATTGTAGTACTGGTGAAGGGGCTGTACATTTTTTATGACTGAAACCCAACTACAAACATATTTGTAACCATTGTGTTTAAATAAATATATTACTAACAAAAAAGTCAAAAAATAAAAGGCCAGAGTGATAGCACAGAGGTAAGGCATTTGCCAACCTGGGACGAACCTGAGTTCAATCCCCAGCATCTATTTGGTTCCCTGGGCCTGCCAGAAGTGATTTCTGAGCATAGAGCCAGTAGTCACCCCTGAGTGCCTACAGATATGACCCAAAAAAACAAAAATAAATAAATAAATAATCCTGTCTTCCACTATAAAATAAAGCCACAGGTTATGAGATAACCCCAGGCACTGTGTTTCTGAACTCCATAAGGAGGAGTCTGTAGAAGGAGAGTAGCAGCAAAGAAATAATAAGCCAAGCCAGTCAGGATTAGTGATGGAGTCAGTGGTTTCTCCTGGCTTCTTCCTTGTGGTGTCTGCCAGAACTCAAAAGCCAGAATTCTTCTTTCTTTATTAAACCAATTCCCAATACCAGAAGGGAGAAGGTCGAGTAATCCAGGTGGATTTTTACATATCAAAAGAGATTTACAGGAAAGAGGAAGATGGGAAACAACTTCCTTTTGGCTTAATAGTTGGATGTCATCTTATAATTCTAGTTGGATGTCATCTTATAATTCCACTTTTTCTATTTTAAAAAAATGAGAATACTTACAAAAGTTTTGTTCTACTTTTCTCTTCCAGAGGCAGAAACCTCAAATCAGAAATTATAAAAGTGACTATTTTGCATAGGCACAGTAAAAGCTGGCTGTAATAGTGCCAAAGTTAAAATGTGTGAATCATTCTCAAAACAATTAGCTTTTTCCATATCTTTGTCTTGTACATATCATAAAATTTTTCATACACTTCTCTGAACATAAACAGAAGCTTTCTGGCAATACACTTAACTTGAAAATTCTTAAACATTCTTACACCAAGCACAGTATTGTGAGTCTAGAACTTCTGAGATCCATTTTTATAAACTTCTCTAAACAAAATCATAAGAACATTTCTGCATATATATACAGTTTGAAAATAATTTTGCTAAACTTTCTTATAATAATCATAGTAATAAGAGTCTATAGTAACCATCTATGTCTGTGGACAAAGACATTAAAAAATTTTTGCAGACATAATTTGAAAATAAGTAGCTATCTAATATACACAATCAAAACATCATAGTAATTGGGAAACATTCACTAGAATAGATGAGAACAATTAACAATCTAATAACATTATGCATTTCCCTGGAACTATGCAAACTAATATTAAAAGTTAGATAAATGTGGGCCCGGAGAGATAGCTCAGCGATGTTTGCCTTGCAAGCAGTTGATCCAGGACCTAAGGTGGTTGGTTCAAATCCCGGTATCCCATATGGTTCCCCGAGCCTGCCAGGAGCTATTTCTGAGCAGATAGCCAGGAGTAATCCCTGAACATAGCCGGATGTGACCAAAAAAAAAAAAAGTTAGATAAATGTTAGATAAAAGTTAGATAGATGTGGAGAGGGAGGCCAGGAAATAAGGAGATTTCTGCAAGCTGGCTGTGAATATAAAAGAAAGTCTCTGTTTAGACACTTGTGTCCCTGCTGTTTTGAGTGCAGGAGAAAGTCATCTAGGTCAAACAACTTTTCTAGGCTAATAGTGCTATAAGCATTGCAACAGCTATCTTTACATACTTCCAAATTTAATGATGCCATGAGCATTGCTATGGTATCTTTACATATTTTCTGATTTAATGATGCCATGGGCATCGTAACAGCTATCTTGGCATACCTTCCAAATCAATGATGCCATGTACCTTGTGACATTATCTCTGCATACCATCTTGTTCCTGAAATGCTTAAACTGTTTTACCCAGATTCTGTTTCCCGCCTAAAATTTACCCCTAAAAGTCTTGTCCCTACTTTCAATAAAGGAAGTCCATTGCTCTGACAATGCTTCCCTGTGAGTGTTCTGTGGCTCACAGTTTTCCCTTTCTTTCCTCAGTCTGGCCTTGAGGGTAAGGGCTGGAAGAGACCCTTATTCACCCTTGCCTCATTGGGGGACCTGGCGCCAGAACCCTACAGATAAAATATTTTCTGTCTGCAGTGGGGCATAGAAGAAAACAGTAGCTATAAAATTTATACAAATAGAACATGCTATGGCATGCCTAAGCTTTTGGGGTGGCTCAACCCACCAGATGTATCCTAGATTTTCCTTGTGGATAGAACTAATTTAATCCCCATGGGGTTCCTCAAAAGGCCCACTGTGGACACCTTTTTCCCCTGTGTGGATGGTTGAGGAATTTCCAAAGAGACACCTGGCATTACATTTTCAGCCAGTATCTGAATATCTCTCCTTTGTTTATATCAGGCAAAATATTGACCTCTATCAAGTAATTTGGCCCAGAAATTCCAGCCCCAAAGTTTACTTGAGAACCCCGTTTTCTGGATATAGTCAGCCCTAAAAGCAAAGACAATTTTTCTCTCCTTTTCAAATATACTCTTTGCAACTGCAGTTTCTGGTAATCAAGGGCATTACCCGAAATCCGATTTTGATTATTTACTCTCCTTTATAAATAGGGAAGCTCATTCTTAGGAATTTTGGTACCACTCTTTACTTGACCTCTGAAAATATAGAGTCCAGCCTAGAAAGATCAAGTTTCTAGATATTTCCTACTTTCTCCTAATCCTGATTTTGCATTTAAAGTGGCTTACAGTGAGTTACCTTGACTCTTGTAACTTAGAATTTTTAGTCACACCCATTGTTGTACTAGGCTTTGTGATTGCAATTATTCTTTGCCTGTGGCTAATTTTACCCCTATAAATTTCCCTGCTCAAAAAATTAAACTTGTCAAACTTCTGCCAGAAACGTGTTGACCCCACACATACTGCATGTGGTATCATTATTTCATATTTCATATTTCGTATTCGTCTGCTTGTGTTACCCATTTTCCTCCCGTGAAAGGACTATGACCCACGAGAATTGTTGGTTTTTGGGTCACACCCGGCAGTGCTCCGGGGTTACTCCTGACTCCATGCTCAGAAATTGCTCCTGGCAGGCACGGGGGACCATATGGGGCACCGGGATTCGAACAGATGACCTTTTGCATGAAAGGCAAACGCCTTACCTCCATGCTATCTCCCGGGCCCCTCATTTTGGTTTTAGGTGTACGAAGCAGGACCCTCTTCAGAAAGCCTAGGACTCCCTGAACAGCAACAGGTTTAAGAGAAGAAGGTAAACAGAACTTTCCTACTGTTTTAAGGTACAAGTTCATAACTACATTAACTATACACAATTACAATAATTTATTCAGGTTGTTGTACAAAAAGTTAGTCCCTGGTTCTTTAAGGAACAGGATGGACCAGGACATTCTGGAGTCTCATGAATATAAAACCACAGAAAACGTCCATCTGGCTATCTCTTCTTCTATATGGACACATATTGGTAATCTTACAGAAGATAGACCTGAATTAAAACATAATCCTAGCATGGAGGTAAGGCATTTGCCTTTAATGCAAAAGGTGATCTGTTCGAATCCCGGTGCCCCGTATGGTCCCCCGTGCCTGCCAGGAGCAATTTCTGAGCATGGAGCTAGGAGTAACCCCTGAGCACTGCCGGGTGTGACCCAAAAACCAAAAAAAAAAAAAAAAAAAAAAAAAAAAAAAAAAAAAAAAAAAAAAAAAAAAAAAAAAAAAACAAAACAGAGTCTTTATCTCTCTCCCCTATATAGCCTGCTTTTGTCCCACCTCAGAGACACTTTGCTGACACAGCTGAGCAACCAGACCAGAGCAAAATAAAGCTTTTCAGAATGAGGCCTATATGCGCTGATGTTCTGGTGATGGGCACTGCACACTCAGACCAGTTCAAGGAGGCCATTATGGTAATTATTTCAGATTTTCAAGGCACTCACCATCATTGGGGTCATCTCAGGTCCCTGGATCTTGGATCACTGTTTGAATCACCAGTTGTAAAACAAAAGTTACACGAGTTGTGAAGTAACCCCAGGTACCATGTTTCTTAACTCCAAGCAGATGAGTCTGAAGAAGCAAGTTAGCAGTGAAAGAATACTAAACCAAGCCAGTCAGGAAAGGATACCATGGTGTCCATGATTTTTTGCTTTGTTGTTTCTGCCTGAGCCAAAATTCAGAACTCTTTCTTTATTAAACCAATTTCCCAATACCAGGAGTGGGGAGGTCAAGAGAGAGACAAAAGTGTCTATCCAGGTGGGCTTTTACTTATCAAAGGAAGAGGTTTATGAGAAAGAGAAAGGTGGAAACACCTTTGCTTTGGGTTTATTTTTATTTTTATTTATTTATTTATTTTGGTTTTTGGGTCACACCCGGCAATGCTCAGGGGTTACTCCTGGCTCCATGCTCAGAAATTGCTCCTGGCAGGCACGGGGGACCATATGGGGCACGGGGATTCGAACCGATGACCTTTTGCATGAAAGGCAAACGCCTTACCTCCATGCTATCTCCCGGGCCCCTGCTTTGGGTTTATAGCTGGATGGCATCTTTCACCTAATCACCAAAATCCCCAGATATGCCAGTTTGGAGGCTGAAATAACTGCAGTCATTTTGGGAATAGGATAAGTGCCTCTCCCCATGCTTTCCTATTTTCAAAAGTCCTGGAAACCACCCACAGGATCCACAGCAGTCACCATGTCTGCCCATTGGCCAGTGCCATAGACTAATTTAACTTTCAAAAGAAAGTAAATCCAGAGGGAGTGAGATATGTTTCCATCCTATTGAAGCCTCAACAGCTGCCAACACATACTACAACCACCGTCACACCAATGACCCAACTTCACCACTATTCTACTAATCTCTGCAGACATATAACTGCCAAACTTCCAAGTATCCCAGTTTGGGGGCAGAAATCAATGGGGTCTTTTGGGGGACAGGGCAAGTCACCTCCCCTCATCCCTACATACTTCTGGGAGACCCAGCATCATTGTACACAATACACAGACACCCCTATGTCAGCAAAACAGCTCATCTCCACAGGTTCTCAAAGTCCTGGGTCACCTGGCCACTTGTGACACCTCTATATTTTTCAGTACTGACATTTCAATTGGAATGCATAAAATTAGATATGAAATTACCACACAAGCCACCTAAGCTCAACAAATAAAATCAACAGAATGTTCAACTAGCAACAAACATTTAATTCTATGACAATTTAGTTGCATCAAGCGCTATTAAGTAAATTACTCATACATGTCAAGGAGTAGATTTGGAGAAGGGATAATGGTGGAAGAAGTGATAACACTGGTGGCAGGATTGGTGTTTGAATATTAAATGCCAGAAATAACTAAATTATTAGCTACTTTGAAAGTCACGTGTTTAAATAAAGAAATCATAAAATATGCTTTGTTCTACTATGAAATAAATATTATGTATTCATAATTTTAATAGTTTTTTTACTCTTAAATTTTTAATCATCTGAATTTCATCTTATAACATGACTTAGGGTATCAGCACTGTTAATACTTTCCAAGTAATAAACCAATATTTTATTTTTATTTATTGAAATAAATTTAAAAAAACTTTTAAATTTAAAAGCTTGTATATGTTTAAATGTTGTGAGGGTAAATTGCTAAAAGCAATTGTACCCTTAACACAATTGAGTTTAAAGAGTGAATATAGATGCAAGAGCAATAGCACAGTGGTAGGGTATTTGCCTTGGATGCATCTGACCCAGGATGTGCCTAGTTTGATCCCTGGCATCCCATATGGTCCCTTAGCTAGTAATGATTTCTGATTGCATAGCCAAAAGTAACTCCTGAGTATGCACCAGGTGTGACCCAAAAACCAAAAAACCAAAATCCAAAATAAAATAAAATAAAATAAAAGAGTGAATATATTGAGTTTAAAAATATGTATATGTCTGGGCTGAGAGATAGCATGGAGTTAAGGCATTTGTTTTGCATGCAGGAGGACGGTGATTCGAATCCCGACAAATCATATGGTACCCCGAGCCTGCCAGGATTGATTTCTGAGCATAGAACCAGGAGTAACCCCTGAGCGCTACCGGGTGTGACCCAAAAACCAATATATATATAAAATAAAAATATATTAAAAATAAATATCATTATATAAATAATAAATAAATTATATATAAATATATATTTTATATATACATATATGTATATGTCATTAAAATGGAGAAATCTTATGTAGAGAAAGTTCTTACCTAGTAGGAATAGGAATTCATAAATTTTGCATTGCAGGGGTGTCTTTCACTCTGAGCATTTGTCATAGTGATTTGACTTGAACTTCAGTTGGTTGGCCATTCACCCAAGAACCCTTAATCCAATCCTTGGATCTGGCATGATTTTCTGCATGAGCCCCAGGAATCTGTCAGGGAAGATTCTACAGGAAGGCCCTAATGCTGCCTGGCACCAAATTGCTCCAGAGTGGGTTCATATGACATCCTAATGACTTGCAAACAGCAACAACTTTCTTTCAGGGCAGAGTTCCATGAATTGACACCTAATGTTGAGATGAAACCAGAAAACACTTCTTGACACCTTATGTGGAAAGAGAAGTTATGCAAAAACAAGGATCTCTAACCATTGAAACATGACTATAACAACCGTGATTAAGAAGAACTTTTACTGGGACCACAAAAATAGATTTCAGAGTATGTCTGAATACTACTTGGTCTTATGGCAGGATGCTTCATGGGTAGGGTCTCCCTGTTTTTAGGCCAAAGGTTTTTCCTTTTTATTTTCTTCATATTTTGCTGTGCCTATGGGGGGAAAATAGCCACACACACACACACACACACACACACACACACACACACACCTTTTTATCTTTTTTTCTTTATTTCTTATCTTTTAAATAGGGGCTCCCACCTGTTTTATAGAACCTTGGGACACAGGTTACTTTGTTTTACCACATATTTCTGCATTTTTCTCCAAAACTAAGAAAGGGAGAAAGAAAGGCTGAGGCCAGGAGCCAAGTGGTCTCATATGCATTGGTGGAGAGAAAATAAGGACAGAATATAAACAAGGCAAATACAGCAAATGACAAGCAGCTGAAAGCAAGCTCCAGGTGACAGCTGTCAACCCCCAGGGAACCAGCCAGCAAATAAGCGCCAGAACTTACACCTTCTACGATCAAATGTATCACTTTATCTCTTTTCAGCACCCAGTTTTTGTCCAGAGTAATCATTTTCAACTGATATTAAGATTGTGGCCCCTTCTCTACGCTAATTGCCCTTCCCTGCTCTTTGTAACAAGGTTCCTACCATCTACTGGTCCTTCTAGCCCTTTACTCTATTGTCTTTGGATATTAATACGTGCTACTTTTTTATATCCCACAAATGAGTGTGATTGTTATATGTCTTTCCTCTCCCTTTGAATCATTTTGCTTAGTATAAAACTGTCCATATAGGTCTGTGTATAAGCAAATTTCATGACTTCATTTTCCTAACAGCTGTGTAGTATTCCATTATATAGATTTACCACAATTTCTTTAGCCACTCTTCTGTTCTTGGGTACTCAGATTGTTTCCAGAGTCTGGCTATTGTGAATGGTGCAGCAACAAATATAGGAAGGCGAAGGACTTTTCTGTGTGGTGTTTTTGGGATAATAGGGTGTATTCCTAGGATTGATAATGCTGGGTTATATGGAAGTTCTAGTTTTTTGAGGAATATTTATGTTGTCTTCCCAAAAGACTGGACCAGTAGGCATTCCCACCAGCAATGTATGAGAGTCCTTTACCCCCACATCTGAGCCATAACTAGTTGTTCTTGTTCTTTGTGATATGTGCCAGTCTCTGCAGTAAGGGATAATATCTCACAGGTGTTTTAATTTACATCTCCTTAATGATTAATGATGTGGAACATTTTTTCATGTGTCTTTTTTTCATCTTTATTTCTTCTTTGAGAAAATGTCTGTTCATTTCTTCCCATTTTTGAACAGGGTTAGATTATATTTTCCTGCTAAGCTATACCACTGCCTTGGATATTTATAACTTTATATATATAATTTATGTTTTATATATGATTTATATTTTATAATTTTATATACTATGTATAATATTTATAGCTTAGATATTATCTCCTTATCAGATGAGTATTGGGTGAATAACTTCCCCATTCTGTAGGTAGTCTTTGTATTCTAGTCACCATTTCCTTTGAGGTTCATAAACTTCTTAGTTTAATGTAGTCCCATTTCTTTATTTTTGCTTCACTTGATTGGCCAGTGGTATAAGACCATTATTAATAGATAATAGTAAGCCACCAAATCTCAATTTAAAAATTCAAAAAGAGGGTCTGTAGTGAATGCACAGTAGGCATGCCTTGCATGCAGCTAACCCAGGACACATTCAGGTTTGATCCCTGGTATCCTATATGGTCCCCTGCGCCTTCCAGGAGTAATTTCTGAATGCACAGCCAGGAGTAACTCCCAAGCACCGCTGGGTGTGACCCAAAAACCCAAAAATATTTTTTCAATAAGAAATTGTATGCATTGAAGAATTCCTAAAAAAATAGAAAGAGAAAAAATAAAAAGTAGGGAAGAGATGACTATAGGGGCCGAGGTAGAGCGTTTGCCTTGCATGCAGAAGGATGATGGTTCAAATCCCGGCATCCCATATGGTCCCCAGAGCCTTCCAGGAGCAATTTCTGAGCATAGAACCAGGAGTAACCCCTGAGCACTGCTGGGTGTGACCCAAAAACAAACAAACAAAACAACAACAGCAATAACAAAAGAGGTGACTGCAGCATGGATAATTGGTTCATTTCTGCATATATAATCAAATGATTTCAATATTTTGAAAGCCACTAATTAAACAAAAGCTTGTAGTCTAGAAGAAAGAACAAAGATTCTAAAGTCAGTGTTCAAAGATTCAGAATCTGGGATTTATTTGCAAAGTATGCATTTTTGCATAAAGCACTTAGCTTCTCCTATTCCTTCTCTGCCACTTGGAAAATGAAGGCAATAATAACTATATTAAGGTTAGATAGTAGATGACAATTAGCAGAGAAATTCTGAGATATAAAACAAAATACTTGTAATATTTTAAATAGAAATGTTAATGTCTATTAACATAGAAAAGGGAAAGCCACGACAAATTCCTAAGAAAATACTGAAGATTTTGTTACATCCAATTTCTACAGCAAATTAGGTCAATGGTCCAATATAGTCTGCCAACTATTGCCAACTATGCTGAAAGGAATTAACACACACATTCTTTTAGAATTTCTGCTTCATTCATGGAATTTTTTAAGTTTTGCAATTAACTTCAATGTGGTCAGTTTGAAGCATGGGCTCATCTAAAATATAACTATTACTTTGTGCCTGTCAATGAATAGTTATGAGTTTTGAGGAGAGACTCTTTAATTATAAAGTATTAGAAGTCAATAAGACATATATTATGATTAGAATTATCCTTAAAAATTCTTGCAATAAATAAGTTTTGCAAAAACACTTCTTCTGGTTCACAGCTGTGATCTGTACCTTTAATAATATGGAAGAGGCACAAATCAATGCTGCTTGGGAGTGTGGAACTCAGCTGTGATTTGGGGAGGCAGCCAAAATTTTAGTAGTTATTTATAATGCTTGCCATCACAATTTTGTGACTACCTACATTGGAGTACCCTGCTTTCATGATTACCAAATCTTTAGTTTTCTCCCTGTACTAACTTATCAGTCAGATCAGAAGCTAGTTTTCCAAAATTTTGACAGATTTCTTTTGTTACTACCTGACTTTATCTCTTATATCATCATTTCTCAGCAGGTAGAGCATACATAGCAACAAATTTTCGATACTGTATTTTACAAATATAACTGCATGTCAAACAAATAACTGGATAGATGTTCTACTAAATAATAAAAAATGGACTGATAAAGTCACACCCACAGAATTATATAAATGCCAGTAGAATATAGATTTTCTGATTAATATATAAACATATTCATATTTATACATATATTTATAAATGTGTATGTTTATTTATACACATATATGGATGGTATATACATATATATATACATATATATATATTTGGATTTCTCTTCCATCACAGGAAAGTTTTTTAACTAAGAATATATGTGCGAATAAAATAGATACAAATAATATCTCAGCTCAGCTTAACTTTTTTCACTTTTAGCATTAAAGCCTGCAAAATGGTTAGAGAACAATTAAAAGGAGAGAAGAAAGTAAAATACTATGTGTATTAAGGTGTGAGCTATCATAAAGCTATATACTATCCAATACTTACATTTAACTCATTAATATATTTCTTACTGATCTTATTAGATTCATAGTAGCAAGCCTAAAATTGAATTGGATGGAAGCAAAATAGTTATGCATATTTTAGACTAAAATTACTCTGGACTTGAAGGTTGGAGTGACAGTAGAGCAGTTAGGGAGTTTACCTTGCATGCAGCCAATCCATGTTCAATCCCAGGCATCCCGTTTGGTTTCCAGAGCACATTAAGGAGTAATTTCTGAGTGTAGAGCCAGGAGTAGCTACTGAGCATCGAGTGTATGGTTCAAAATAAACAAAAATTACTCAGAAAGAAACAGAGACTCCAAAAGACTTGAACCCATGTGTGTCTTTTTTTTAATTTTTTATTTTTAATTATGAGAACAAAGATGCAAAGAAAGAGGACAAGGTAAAGTTACAGTGGAAGCACAATCACCCATAACATAATTCTCTGAAGTGCCCTTGCTGATATCTTAACTTTGAACTTTCAGCGAAAGAACATTAAGATAAATAAGACAGAATCCATGTAGAATTACTTTGTCCCTCAAGTCCCCAGATTGTAACACATTATAATATTTCTTAACAGCACACAAGGCAATCTAACGCCATAAAACTTATGTGACTCCTTAAACATTATAGGCATAGTATTTTTTTTTACATTTCCATGTACATGCATATTACTTTAAGTTAACCTCAAAATTTAAGTGGTTTTTTTAAGGATTAGAGTCAAAGGAGCACAGTAAAAATGGTGTTAGAGCGACAATTATTGTTTGCATAGGCCCACCAAAATATGAGGGGCATGGAAAGTAATAACCTTGGCCTAAATACAAAGAGACCCTACCCCTGAATTTTCCTGGCATAAGACCAACTCTAGGCTCCAGGCAAACTGGATCATCCAATTCAAGACATTGTCTGTAGTGCCAACACACTTTTATTTTTCACACAGTCTCTGTTGTTGGTGTCATGTTTCTGTATTAAAGATCCTGGAATCTATATATCCTACATTGAAGTCAGGATGTGGAGCATCTTCTCATTTCACCTCACAATTAAAGGGCAATGCAGGGAGCCCTGTCCTGTAAGCAGGTCGTTGTTGTTGTTAAGTCTTCTCAGTGTTAAGGGAAGTCTCTTTTGAATGTGTTGTCTGAGCAGTGGTAGGGTCTTCTGTGGTAGAGGATTGCTTCCAGGTGATGTTATAGACAAACTTGGATGTTTCATGGATGACTTTCCTGGTTCAGGGGTGAATGGAAAATACCCATTCATCTGAGGTCTGTGCCAGGTCGTTATGTCAGTGTTCAAGGTGCAAGGTCCCTTTACATTACAAAATTTGTGTGTTCCAATCTTTATTAGATAGGATCTTATTTGTATATATAGTATATTACCATTTAATGTGCCTATGCAAAAAAGAAACAATACTATGTGGCATTATTGGCACATATGGGGGCCATAAGAACAAGTCCAACAATCCCCACGACATGGTTCCATCAAAAGCATTAAACTAGGGGACTCTTTCACCAAAATTCCTTATTGAACAGCTCATAAAGAGATGAAAAGTGGTTAGAATCTTAACTGTATAAGAGAATATTTAGTAAGACTTATAGCTGTCAGAGAAAAACACATAAGATATTCGAAAGAAATAAGTGTCCATTTTATATCTTTTGAAATAGTTGGGGGTTGTTACCCACAATACACGGCTTTGATCTATGATTAAGATTGTGCAGTACTGAAGTTAAAAAAAGTAATGTGGGTTAGTGATGTTTGGGGAGGGTGAGAGTTAAGGAGAAAAATGAGCTTTGTAGGGGTGTGGGAAAGGGCAGGATGCAATATGGACATTCTCAATACACAAAACATAACATAAGGATAGGGAATACTCTTAATACATAAAGTGCGAGTGGGGCTAGTGCCCCCACGCAGTTTTCTATATGCAGACTGGTAAGAAATTGCCAGTGACAAACAGTGCAACCGAGCAAATCTCAGCA
>PVKC010032610.1:0-14195 GCA_004027635.1 Crocidura indochinensis | reverse complement strand
TCCAGGATCCGCCCGCACCACACACTGGGCTTTTTCCACCCCAGATCTAGGGGAAGGGCAGGGAAAGCTTGGGACCCCATCTAGTAGGGGACACCCCCCCCGAACCCACCTGGTCTGACCACCTGGGCTGCCACCCCAGGAGGCCTGGAGGCCGGGGGCCGAAGAGGGGACAGCTAGGAGTCTATCAAGACCCCCAGCACACCCAAGTTAGAGTGAACGCCTTCCAAATGGGCTTCACTAATGCCATGCTGGGTAGACCCTGCCTCCAGCTCAAGAAAAGATAGGCAGAGTGCCGGAAGCCAACCAGTTCAGCCTTTATGGAAAACAATATAGGGATTCCTCAAAATACTGGAAATTGAGCTACCAGGTGATCCAGCTATATCACTTCTAGGGATATACCCTAGGAGCACAAAAATGCAATTCAAAAAAATTCCTTCCTCACACCTATATTCAGTGCAGTGCTATTTACAATAGCCAGACTCTAGAAACAACCAAGATGCCCCTCAACAGATGAATGGGTAAAGAAACTGTGGTACATACACACAATAGAATATTGGGCAACTGTCAGGAGAGATGAAGTCATGAAATTTTCCTATGTGTGGGTATACATGGAATGTATTATGTTGAGTGAAATAAGTCAGAGGGAGAGGAGTAGACACAGAATAGTGTCACACCCATCTATGGGTTTTAAGATAAATTAAAGACATTACTGTAATAATGCCCAGAGACAACAGAGTTAAGGGCTGGAAGGACCAGATCACAATTTGAAGCTCACCACCACAAAGTGTGGTGAATGCTGTTAGGGAAATGGCTACACTAACAAATAGCATGACAATGTGAAAGAATGAGAGAGGTAGAATGTCTGTCTTCAATACAGGCAGGGGTGTGGGAGAAGGGGGGTATTGGTGGTGGTAATGTTGCACTGGTTAAGGGGGGGGTATTCTGTTTATGGATGAAACCCAACTACAAACATGCTATAATCATGGTGCTTAAATTTTCTAAAATTTTTACTATAGAAGTATTGGTTAGTTGACATATATAACTTTTTCCCTGCCCAGTTGACATATGTAACTTTTAAATGCAAAGTTAAAATGATAACTACTTAAGTCAGGAATTGTCACTGTGGTAGGTCTTTTTGTATTACCTAATAATCTAAGAATATACTGGCAATAAACATTTTGAGTGCTTAAAAAAAGGAAAATCATTGTGAAATAAATAAAGATTTATTAAAGACTTGAAAAATAAACTCAAATAACTAAAAAACATAGTGTAACTGAATTATTTGCTGGACCCTTCCTTAGAGTACTTTAATAAATCATTTAAATAAATCATTCTTCTGCCAATTTCAGGGGGCTCCTGTAGTACTGCTAATCTGGCTTTTCATCCTAGTGCCAGAGCTCATGCTGAAACTAGGTATAAAGTGTACTTCTGAAAGATTCAATGCCAACTCATTCCATGTCATTCATATATGCCATGATCATTGAACAACTGCTCTGTCCTAGTTATGTTAGGGGCTGAAGACACAAAGATTGGAGATCCAAGGTACTATCATGTGTAACACAACAAACACTTATTAAACTCATCCGCATCCTTCAGGGCTCCATTTTACATAGGCAACTAGACTGATGAGTCTTTCACAAAAAAGATTTCTTCGTAGGGTGCTTCATCTAGGAAGCTAGAGCTTCAGCTAGGAACAGTCTCTGGTATGAAACACCTAGCCCAATTCTTAGGAGGATCTTGCTTAGCCCTCATCTGGGGGGTTTGTTCCAATCACATGTTGCTAATAGGATAGTAAGATACCTTTATGAATTTGGTTTGTTATCCTCCAGATGACTACTGCTGCATTCATATAATTTTTCCGTCGTCTATCTCTTCAAACTCTTGTGCATGCTATCACCAAACTCAGTACTTCAAAATACATGCCAGATATTGTCTCTTCTTCAGATAGCTTGCCACTGAGTATCAAGAAAGCTTTACTTTTTCCAAGTCTGGCTATGTGCTCAAAAATCGCCCTTGGTTTGGGGACAATATGGGCTGTGGAGGGATCGAATCGCAATCCGTCCTAGACTAGCACGGGCAAGGCAGGCGCCTTACCACTTGCACCACCACTCTGGTCCAGGATTAACATTTTTAAGGTACTTAAAACCCCCTTCCTAGCTTCAGTTCTTATTCCACCCTTTCAGATACTAAGGTTTTTTTGGCACATTCATTTCCTCATTTCTGACCCTGTCCCTTATATTACTTTAATCTGAAATTCTTCCCTCTGCCATCAGTGCTGGTCTATATTGATAGTGATTAGAGTTGACTTTCTATGACCCTCATTCAAATACCATTTCCTACTTGAAACCCTTTTTATGTCTGCCATTCCGAGAACTTTAGATCCTTTGAATATCCACCAGTTTTTGGTGGCATGGTCAAGTGAAGCAGAGAGAGATAGTATGTAATGTAGGGGCAAAGAAGCTAAATTATGAAGTAGACAGCCTGAGATTGAGTTCACACTGCCACTAATTAATAATTTCATATATATCACTGAGTCATTATAAAGTAACTGCATCTGTTTTACTGGTTATTAGACAGAATACATATGAAATGCTTCAAATAGTACTTGGCTCATAGTAATAAAATACTATATATTTAAAGTTATGATGATGATATATTCCTACTTTAAAGCTTTATTTTATTTTCTATTTCTGTTCTTCCAATTTTAAGTTTCTGAATGGCAAGACTTATGCTTCCTTATTCTTTTTTTAAAAGTTCTTATGATTACTTTATTATTTCTTTTAATAATAGTCACCCCTAAACAGTGCAATTAGTACTACACTTAGCATTTTAGAGTGGAAGAGGCAGAAATCAAGAGCACAGGAGAAGATATTCAGTGCAAGGGATTGAACATAAGGCTTCATGCATGCTAGGACAGATGGTCTACCACTTGAACTATCTCCTCAACTGCCTGACTTAGCCCTAACTCTTTCCAAGACTAAGGTGAAAATTAGGTGAGAAAATGTATGTTGTCTGTACTGTGTTTTGACACAGACAATAAATAATGTTTATTACAGCTATTATTTTTGTTTAATGCCTGCATTTCTAAGTACTCGAGAGATCACCTTTTCTTTTGTTAGTCAAAGGCAAATGGATGAATAATTTTTAGAGGAAACTAAACCCTCCCCCCACTGCCTTCAACAATGAACACAAAGGGCACAATATCAAGTGTTCTGGTTTCTCTGTGCTTTGTTTTTTAAAGCCTCAAGGAGTAAAATCACAAGTGTTACTCACAAGAATCCTGCAGCATAGGAATCTGATAGATTGTTTGTGCCTCCAGCTGAGGTTGTCACCACACCTTCAAGCCAAATCTTCTTTCCAGGGGTATATGTATTAACCACCTGTTCACACAACAGAAGCAGAAGGGGATAATGAGATTTTTCAAAGTTATTCCCAAATGAGAAAAAACACATGTTCCCTTTAGGAAGTTAGTCCGATGCCTTGCTCCCAGGTGGCCATAATCTGCAATCTTTAAAATTACGATGTACCTATTTAGTGAGCTAGTAGACATGTATGTGCACATGTGCATGCACAAACACACAGTAATACAAATAATACAAGTAATAATATTGGCACATGTCTGTTTAATATAAGTTTTATTTCCTTAAATAAAAACAAGTGATAATGTAACAAGAGAATAGAACATAAGCTAACTAAAACATCCTTCACTGGAAAATATATCTCAGAATATTTTCTGTTAATAAGTATGGGTGAATGGGGGGTATTCTGTTTATGACTGAAGCCCAACTACAAACATGCTTGTAATCATGGTGCTTAAATAAACATTTATATATTAAAATAAGAATAAATCATGGTGCTTAAATAAAAATTTATATATTAAAAAATAAAAATAAATAAATAAATAAAAAGCAAATTTTCTTAATACTATGTTTTGGTACTTTCACAGATAAGTATGCCCTTAAATTGAAAGTCCTGAGCCATGGTAATTGCAGAAATCAATGTTTGTGAGAGGTATTTTATAATTATGTATATTACAATCTTTTTTTTTTTGCTTTGAAGGGCATGTACTGGCAGGAATTACTCCTAACTCTGTGCTCAAAGAACACTCATGGCAGTACTTGGGGCCTGTATCCGCTGGTAGGGATTGAACCCTAGTTGGCTGAGTATAAAGTTGTACTATCTCTCCAGTCCCAACAACCACTTGTTAAACTTCTGTATATATAAGAAGAAGAATGACCTACAGGCACAAAATCCTACACAGGGTGTAACTATCCAAGCAGAAAAATTGCCTCTTATCAAAAGGCAGCCTTCTGAAGTTTCAAAATGGGTGCTCTGCCACTACTGCAGCTGGGACAGGTGTGCAGGGCAGTGAACCACGCCATCTGACAGGTAGTGGGGAGGGGGAACTGACCCAGGCCCTACTGGCAGCACTCTGCCACTACTGCAGCTGGGACAGGTGTACAGGGAGGTGAAGAACACCATCTGACATGTAGGCGGGGATTGAACCATGTCTGACTGGTGGCACTCTGTCATTACTCTGTGTAAAGGTGTCCACAGAGATGAACCACATATTCAGACAGGAAGTGGGGAGAAGTAATTTGACCCAGGCCTGACTTTCACCACACCTTCTGAAAGGTAAAGGGAGAGGGGAAACTTTGTTTTCGTTGGGCAAGGCAGAGGGGACACATACCTTCTGAGCAAGTAAAGTGAGGGAGGAGAATTGAAGGCAGGACCAAACCTCAGTGACATCACACCCACCTAGAGCTGTACTCCAGAGAAGGGACCCAGTCCCACAGGTGACAGGGGAAGGCTAAAAACTAAAAGTAGTAAACTTCAAGCCAAAATACCAAATGCAAAGAAATATTGGTAAACTAAGGAAGACACTAACAACCGGGGATATGGAGAGAAATCCTGGCAAGTTTCCAAGGCCACCAAAACACACAGCCCAATAGATGAAGACCTAAAATGGCAATGAAAGCCATGGCAATGGAAATCAAGGAATCATTAGACAGTGAGTTCAAGAAATGCATATGAAAAAATCAACAAACTCAAGAAGAACTTTTATAGAAGATGAGAGAATCCATACAAATGGAATTAAAGAAAATAAAAAATGTCTTAGCAAGCCATAATAGCAGAATTACACAGTTGGAGAATAGCATAAAAGAACTTCAAGAAAAGCTACAAATCAAGAATGACAAAGAAACCAATAAGAAAATAAAAGGTAAAGCATTAGAAAAAATGTTAGGGTATTTAATGAACAAAAACAAAAGAAATAATCTAAGGATTGTAGGAATACCAGAAGGGGAGGAAATAGGGTAAGGGGAAAAACAAGTGGTGAGGGAAATAATAGCAGAAAACTTTCCCACCTTCTGGAAAGAGGCTCCAGTGCAAATGCAGAATGTAGAATTCCTAATAAAATAGACCCTAATAAAGCAACACTAAGACATATAGTAATCCAAATGCCAAAAAAAAAAAAAAAAAAAAAAAAAAAAAAAAAAAAAAAAAAAAAAAAAAAAAAAAAAAAAAAAAAAAAAAAAAAAAAAAAAAAAAAAAAAAAAAAAAAAAAAAAAAAAAAAAAAAAAAAAAAAAAAAAAAAAAAAAAAAAAAAAAAAAAAAAAAAAAAAAAAAAAAAAACAAAGAGAAAGATGAACTCCTTAAAGGAACATAAGAATCAAACCAGATCTCCCATTTGAAACAATTTAAGCTAGAAGACAGTGGAAATACATATGTAAATGATTGAATAAAAGAAAATTACAACCTACCTGGCAAAACTCTCATTCATATGGAAAGGAGGACTAAAAATATTCCCAGACAAAAAAGAACTTGCATTATTTGCACAAACAAAACTGATTCTAAATGATCTACTCAGAGATTAATTACACAATCCAAACCCCCAATTGTAAAAACAACCACCCTACACAATACAACTGCACAATAGCCCTCTCTGTCAATCTCCTTAAATGTCAATGGACTAAACTCTCCCATTAAAAGACACATAGTAGAGAGTTGGATCAAAAAACAAAAACTGGATTTCTGCTGCCTGCAAAAAACACACCTACAACTACAGGATAGACACAGTCTAAGAATAAAAGGATGAAAATCAATAATTCAAGCCAATGTTAAATAAAAAAAAAAGCAGGGACAGCCATTCTTATATCAACCTCAAGAAAGTGATCAGAGACCCTGAGGGTCATGGCTTACTGATCAGGGGAACACTAGACCAAGAGTACTAACTCTGGTCAATATTTATGCACCAAATGCAGAACCAGAAAAATATGTAAGGTATTTGCTTGCAAACCTAGAGAAACATATGGAAGGAAATATGATAGCTGTAGAAGATTTCAATACTCCACTTTCACCAATGGACAGATCTACCAGACAGAAAACTATCAAAGAAAGAAGAGTCCAAAATGAGAAATTAGTAGAACTAGGACTAATGGACTTACATAGGGCCCTCCACCCCAAGAAAGCAGAATACACATTCTTCTTAAGTGCACATAGAACTTTCTCCAGAATAGACCATGCCTTAGGATATAGATCTAAATTGCATAAAGTAACAAATATAAGGATTTCTAATGAAGCACCCTATCAGACCACTGTGCAACAGAGATCAAGACTGACCGTAAAAAGAAGCTATAGAGAAAATCCAACACCTGGGGATTAAACAACATGTTGCTCAATAACAGATGGATTAAAGAGGAACTCAAGGAAGAAATAAAAAGATTCCTTGAGACAAGCTATAATGAAGAGATAAATTGTCAAAATCTGTGGGAAACAGCAAAAGCAGAAATTAGGGTGAAACTCATAGCAATACAGGCCTATATAAAGAAAGAGGAAAATGACAAAATCAACAGTTTAAAGGGACACGTTAAGAAGCTGGAAAAACAGCAGCAAAGAAACCCAAACTTTACCAGAAGACAAGAAATAATAAAAACCAGAGCAGAAATAAAAAACATAAAAACTAAGAAAACAATACAAAAAAGTCCAGGAGACCAAGAGTTATTTTTTTAAAAGAATAAATGATAGAAAAACCACTGACAAGACTCACCAAAAAATAAAGAGGGAAAACACTCAAATAAATAGCATTATAAATGAAAGAGGAGAGATTACAACAGAACTCCAAAAATCCAACACATTCTGAGGACTTATTATGAACAACTATACTCAATCAGGTTAGAGAACTCAGAAGAAATGACAAATTTTTGGAAAAATATCGTCTTTTGAGACTGGTTAAGGAGGATGTAGAAAAACCTAAACATCTAAAAAAATTGAATTAGCAATTAAGAAACTCCCCAAGAACAAAAGTCCAGGTCCAGATGGTTTTACAGGTGAATTCTATCGAACATTCTGAGAATTACAACCACAGGCTCTTCCAAAACATTGAAAAGACAGAAATCCTTCCTAATTCCTTTTATGAGACCAATATCACACACATTCCCAAAGATGGCAAAGATACTGCCAAGAAAGAAAGCTACATCCCAATCTCACTAATGAACATAGATGTAGAAATCCTCAACAAAATCTTAGCAAAACAGGGGCCGGAGAGATAGTATGGAAATAGGGCATTTTCCTTGCATGCAGAAGGACAGTGGTTCAAATCCCAGCATCCCATATATCCTCTTGAGTCTTCCAGAGCGACTTCTGAGCATAGATCCAAGAGTAACCCCTGAGCACTGCCAGGTGTGACCCCCAAAAAACAAAATGATACAAAACAACAACAACAACAACAACATAGCAAACCGAATCCAACACTACATCAAAAAGATTATACACCATGACCAAGTGGGTTTCATCTCAGGGATGCAAGGATGGTTCAATATATGCAAATCAATCAACATATAACACAACACATCATAAACTAGAAAGACAAAAACCACATGATTAATCAATTGACGTAGAGAAGGCATTTGACAAAATCCAACACCTATTCAAGATAAAAACACTCAGCAAAATAGGACTAGAATGAACCTTCCTCAAGATAGTTACAGATATCTATAAAAAGGCCACAGCCAACATTATCCTTAATGGCGAAAAACTGAATGCATTTCCACTAAGGTCAGGAACTTGGCAAGACTGTCCACTCTCTCCACTCTTATTCAATATAGTTTTAGACGTCTTAGCAATAACATTCAGACAAGAGAAAGGAATCAAAGGAATCCAATAGGGAAGGAGGAACTCAAACTATCTCATTTTGCAGATGACATGATGATATACAGATACTTCTTACTTGACGACCAATTTCCATTTCAGAGACTTGGTCGTTAAGCAAATTGGTCTTTAAGTGAGGAAATGCATGTACTGTATACAGTTGTACAGTATATGCATAGTACTTGACAATAGAGTATTCTGAATAAGTAAAATAACGAGAAAGATCAAACTGAAAACTTCCACTTGTTTTAATTTGCATAAGCTGTGTAATTTACACGCAGCACTACAATGTATTACAGAACATAAAGTTAGTAAAGTAGGTACATTAAAGCACCAAAAATCACTGTACTGTAGAGTGTACAAGATGGAAAAAGGATATTAAAATAAAATAAAATAACAGTGAAGAGATGTTAATAAAAGCGAGCGGTTGATAAACAGGTAGATCGTTAAACGAGGAGTATCTGTACATAAAAACCCTAAAGAGTCCACAATAAAACTCCAAGAAACAAATAACTAATACATCTAAGTGGGCCGGCTACAAAGTCAATACGCAAAAGACAGTAGCATTCCTCCAGTGATGGCTAAAATTTTTGAGCCCAAGTGCCCAAACTACTGCACAGAAACAAAGAATTTCCTCAAAAGTGCCAGCACATCAATTAAACATTGATAACAAGATTTTAATATCTAAAAACTATATGGCACATGCCGCATTTCTTAATTGCTAATCTTCTCGCATGCCAGATGCAAGGCCTTTGTATGCCACCACTGGCACGTGTGCCATAGGTTCGCCATCATGGCGCAAAGTAGAGGAGAAAAAGATTAAGGAGAAAAATCCATTTAAAATAGTATCCAAATATAACAAGTACCTAGGAATCAACCTTATAAGAGAAGCGAAGGACCTATTCCATGAAAACTTCAAAACACTTCAGAAAGAAATGGAAGAGGACCTAAGGAAATGGGCGAATATCCCATGCTCATGGGTAGGCAGAATCACCATCGTCAAAATGACTATCTTACCTAAACTTCTATATAAATTCAATGTAATCCCTATCCAAATTCAGACATCATTTTTATTGATCTCCCTGATTTTTTTATAAAAAGAAAATTTTTATTTTGATCATAGTGACTTACATATCTTTCACAGTAATATTTTAGGTACATATTAACATTGAATAAGGGGTATTCCCATCACCAAACCTGTCCTCCCTCCACCCCCGTTCCCATTCTGGATCCCATATCCCCCACCCTCACCTCCAGGCCGCTCGAATGAGTGATCCCCTCTGTGTGTAGCTTATTATCTAGTGGTCATACAACTGTTTGGTCTTGGTACCCTCCATTATTTCCCTGTCTATTTGAGAGGGGGGACTAGATAGTTCAAATTATGTGGTTTTGGTTGAAGAAAGGAAAAGCAATAAAATGGGGTAAACTCGAATAAGCCAAAAATGGACTGAGTACTCCTAGAGGCTCTCCACCTCGGTTTGAGAGAGGAAAGGGAAAAAGGAATTGAGACACCACAACAATACAGGAAAAATATCAAATAAAATAGCCAGTAAAGACTACAGCAATAAGGACAAGCACCACATAATGGCCACGGTCCTGAAATAAAAACATGACAGAGCACAAAAAGGAGAAAAACAAACAAAAAAAGAAGAGAGAAAAAAATGGAGAGAACAACTTCAATATTCACACCTTAATAAAGGACTCAAAAAATAAATAAAAACGATTACTGTGTGTGTGTGTGTGTGTGTGTGTGTGTGTGTGTGTGTGTGTGTTTCCTGCATAGGCACAGTAAATGTTGGGGAGAATAGAAAGAGAATTTCTTTGGCCTAAGAGATACAGGGTTTCTCCACCCTTGAAGTATACTGTCATGGGATTAGCTATAGACTCCTTGCTTGTTCATTTACTTTCCCCTGTTCTCTCAGACATCATTCTTTAAGGACTTAGTACAACCAATCATAAAATTCATCTGGAACCACAAAAGACCCAAGTTAGCCAAATACATACTGAAATACAAGAAGCTGGGTGGCATCTGTTTACCTAACCTGAAGCTTTACTATAAAGCGATCTATATAGTGATATATATATATATATATATATATATAGTGATCTATATACTATATAGTGATCAAAACAACATGGTACTGGAACAAAGAAAGAGTCTCAGACTAGTGGGTTAGAACAGAATATCCAGAGTTAAATCCCCAAATATACAGTCAATTTTTGACAAAAGAACCAAGAACTTGAAATGGACCAAAGACAGTCTCTTCAACAAATGGTGTTGGAATAACTGGATAATCACCTGTAAGACATTAAAAATTGATCCATACCTCACACCTACACAAAAGTCCACTCAAAAGGATTAAAGACCTTGATATCAGACCCAAATCTATACTGTTTATTGAGGAAAAATAGACAGAACAGTCCTAAGACATTAAAAATTGATCCATACCTCACACCTACACAAAAGTCCACTCAAAAGGATTACAGACCTTGATATCAGACCCAAATCTATACTGTTTATTGAGGAAAAATAGACAGAACAGTCCTAAGACATTAAAAATTGATCCATACCTCACACCTACACAAAAGTCCACTCAAAAGAATTAAAGACTTTGATATCAGACCCAAATCTATACTGTTTATTGAGGAAAAATAGACAGAACAGTCCTAAGACATTAAAAATTGATCCATACCTCACACCTACACAAAAGTCCACTCAAAAGGATTAAAGACCTTGATATCAGACCCAAATCTATACTGTTTATTGAGGAAAAATAGACAGAACAGTCCAAGACCTATATATCAAAAAGTCTTTGAGGATAGAATGCCAATGGCGAGAACTTTAGCATCAAACTAAATAAATGGACTACATCAAAAAAAAAAGTTTTTGTATGGCCAAAAAAACCCTACTTAATACTAGAAGACAGTTAATAGAATGGGAAAAAATTTTTGCACTCAACAGGTCAGATAAAGGGCTGATATCTAAGATATTCAAAGCACTCAGAAAGGTGAACTCCAAAAATCTAAAAAAAGCCATAGAAAAATGGAGACAAGAAATTAATAGACAATTCTTAGAGGAAGACCTAAAGATGGTCAATAGACACATGAAAACATGCTCACCTTCACTCATCATTAGGGAAATCCAAATCAAGACAACAATGAGGTATCACCTCACACCAGTGAGAAAGGCTTACTCCAAAAGTAATGGGACCAATCTCTTTTGGCAGGGATCTAGTAAGAAAGAAACTCTCATCCACTGCTGGTGGGAATGCTGCCTGGTCAACCCCCTATGGAAAAGTTTGGAGAGTGCTCAGTAAACTCAGAATTGAGCTGCCATATGGACCAGTATTTGCTCTTTTGAGTATCTATCCCCAAGTCGGAAGGTCATTCATCCCAAAGTATGTGTGCATTCCACTATTTATCACAGCACTCAGTACAATAGTCAAGATTTGGAACCAACTTTGATGCTCAACAACAGATGAGTGAGTGGATCATGAAGATGTGGTATCTATATACAATGGAATACTACAACAGAAACAATGGTTTAGAATGAACAGGTATGTAATCAGCCTTTTTACTATAAAGGCCTATAATAATTTCTTAAGGAGCTTATACACAGATACAGGTGAAGAATATGATTGAAAGCCAGAGACTCCAGTGACAGCATTTCCTAACAATATGTTTTAATGCCTTAATCTTACTAGGTATAAAATAACCTCTCAGCTTCTCTGTCCACAGGGATTCTTGGATACAAAGGGTGGACACCCTAATTTTACACTTCGGTGCTCAGTCATACTAGATACCAAATTCAGTTTGCATTATGAATATATCTTTAAACACTCCAATATACACTTTTCCTCTGGTTTATGTCCTCTATTAGGAACTGAAGCATATGGTCAGACCACTGAAACAGTAAACTGCAAACCACAGACTTATGTCAAAAGGACCTACTCATCGAATACATTTTGGCAAATTAACATTTTCGTTCTCTCTCTCTCTCTCTCTCTTTCCTCTCCCTACTTCTCTCCTTCTCTTTCTTCTTTTTTTCTCACCATTATCAATTCAATCTATGTCAAATAAAGCACATTGTTACTCTTTAGGAAAGACAAGCATTGGTAATAGTTCCTCTTGAAAGTCTTGAAAGAATTGATTAGTGAATCTGTCTGGGCCTGGGTTTTTGTTTTGGGGAAGACATTTGATTACCATTTTAATTTTCTCAATAGTGATGGGAATGTTTAGATATGCTACATCCTCCTTATTCAGCCATGGAAGATTATAAGAGTCCAAGAATTTATACATTTCTTCGAGGTTCTCATGTTTTGTGGCAAAGTAGTCTCTGATTACCCTTTGAATCTCTGCAATATCTGTAGTGATCTGCCCCCTTTCATTTCTAATATGGGTTAGTAAGTTTCTCTCTCTTGCATTCTTTGTGACTTTTCAATGGTCTATCAATTTTGTTTATTTTTTTTATTTTTTTCACTTTTTAGTATATTCTTATTTTAGTTTATTTTATTATATTTTCTAATTTTTTAAACAACTTGATTACATATGATTGTGTTTGGGTTTCAGTCATGTAAAGAACACCACCAGTACAACATTCCCATCACCAATGTCCCAAATCTCCCTCCTTCCCACCCACCCCCCACTTGTATTATAGACAGGCTTTATATTTCTCTCATACATTCTCATTATTAGGATAGTTCAAAACGTAGTTATTTCTCTAACTAAACTAATCCCTGTTTGTGGTGAGCTTCATGAGGTGAGCTGTAACTTCCAGATCTTTTCTCTTTTGTGTCTGAAAATTATTATTGCAAGAATGTCTTTCATTTTTCTTAAAACCCATAGATGAGTGAGACCATTCTGTGTCTTTTCTCTCTCTCTCTCTGACTTATTTCACTCTGCATAATAGATTCCATGTACATCCATGTATAGGAAAATTTCATGACTTCATCTCTTCTGACAGCTGCATAATATTCCATTGTGTATATGTACCACAGTTTTTTAGCCATTCATCTGTTGAAGGGTATCTTGGCAATTTCCAGAGTCTTGCTATGGTAAATAGTGCTGCAATGAATATAGGTGTAAGGAAGGGGTTTTTGTATTGTATTTTTGTGTTCCTTGGGTATATTCCTAGGAGTGGTATAGCTGGGTTGTATGGGAGCTTGATTTCCAGTTTTTGGAGGAATCGCCATATTGCTTTCCATAAAAGTTGAACTAGATGGCATTCCCATCAGCAGTGGATAAGAGTTCCTTTCTCTCCAAATCCCCGCCATCACTGCTTGTTCTCATTCTTTGTGATGTGTGCCAATCTCTGTGGTGTGAGGTGGTACCTCATAGTTGTTTTGATTTGCATCTCCCTGATGATTAGTGATGTGGAGCATTTTTTCATGTGTCTTTTGGCCATTTGTATTTCTTCTTTGTCAAAGTGTCTGTCCATTTCTTCTCCCCATTTATTGGAAATAGTGCCACACAAACTCAAATATCTTGGAATCAACTTGACTAAAAATGTGAAGGACCTATACAAATAAAACTATAAAACTCTGCTCCAAGAAATAAGAGAGGACACACAAAAATGGAAGCACATACCCTGATCATGGATTGTCAGGATTAACATCATTAAAATGGCAATACTCCCCAAAGCATTGTACAGATTTAATGCAATCCCTCTAAAGAGACCCATGACATTCTTCAAAGAAGTGGATCAGGTACTTTTGAAATTCATTTGGAACAATAAACACACAGAATAGCTAAAGCAATCATTGGGAAAAAGAATATGGTAGGAATTACTTTCTCCAACTTTAAACTGTACAACAAAGCAATAATTATCAAAACAGCATGGTATTGGAATAAATATAGGCCCTCAGATCAGTAGAATAGGCTTGAATACTCAGAGAATGTTCCCCAGACATACAATCACCTAATTTTTGATAAAGGAGTAAGAAATCTTAAATGGAGCAAAGAAAGCCTCTTCAACGAGTGGTGTTGGAACAACTGGCTAGCCACTTGCAAAAAATTGAACTTAGACCCCCAGCTAACATCATGTATGA
>PVKC010032609.1:0-14201 GCA_004027635.1 Crocidura indochinensis | reverse complement strand
TGAAATAACTACATTTTGAACTGTCCTAAAAATGAGAACCTATGAGGGAAATGGAGAGCCTGTCTAGAGTACAGGCGGGGGGGTGGGTGGGGAGGAGGAAGATTTGGGACAATGGTGATGGGAACATTGCACTGGTGATGGGTGTGTTCTTTACATGACCGAAACCCAAACACAATCATGTATGTAATCAAGGTGTTTGAATAAAATATATTATTAAAAAAAAACTGTGTTCCTTTGCCACTTGCATCAAAATAAATAATTGCTGGAACATACATACCTTACTTACCCTAATGTGATGGGATAGTATATAATAATGTCTTTCCAAGCTTGTAGAATCATTAATAATATTACTAGTCAGTTATTTATTATTGTATAGACTACAGGTGTGTTTGGTCTTTTAATTACATCTGCCCTTTTTTCACAATAGCTCTTCGGTAGAATATTAAATGGACAATGGGATTGTACTTTGTCAAATAATAGTTGAATACCAAGAATTATATCCAAGAGAAAATAATAAGTACTTTTATGATGTCTGTTTATGGTCAATGAAACTGATGACAAAGAATTTACAATATAAATATAATGTTTAGGTGATTGTCTAATGATTATGCTGACATGTAATGTTTACTCTATAGCAAAAACATGTTACACTTGATCTACCCAACTTCCTAATATTGATAATTTTTTGCTTAAATATGAAACAAGATTCCCCCAAAATGGGTCTCAGTTCCAACTATTCTTGAATATGTCTAGTCTCTGACTTTTCACCAACTCCTTGCTCCCATCCTCCTATCGACAAACCCTGAAGCCCCTCTTAGTGCTGCCTGACTCAGCTGACCTGCAACAACTTACCCCAGTATATGCTGGAAACTATGGAATCACTACTTACAGAACTGCCAGATGTGCCATCTCTCCCCTCAAAAAGGGATGAACACCAACATTCTATGTTTTAGAAATCTATGTTGCTCTTCTGATATTTATTAGAAAAAATCATGATTTGGATTCAAATGATTCATTGCAAAACAATAAATTATGTTCTTTCTAGAATAAATATACCAAAGAACAAAAATAAGCAGATCTGAGATAATTTCTAAGTGGTGAGTTGGTTCTTGAGGATCTGAAGTAATTTACTATGTGAAACTAGTCCCCACAGAAAAGGTATAGGATTGAGAAATGCAATATGCAAAAGGTAAATGCAATCAGATAATAATCTCATTGCAGAATTATAACTACTATTTGTAATTTTGAAAAACAGAGAGACTTTCCCATTTATGTATTAGGAGGCTCTAAGGATCAACTCCATATTTAACTCTAAAGAATAATGACCAAATCAAGCATAGCTAACTAAAAATTTAAGAAACAACATGTACATACTTCCTAGTAGTTTTCACATGTAAAGTCATCTGAAAGTGATAAATTCCAGCCTGCAGCTGCAATGCTAATAAAGTTGCCAGTGAGTCAAATTTGATCTAAATATATGCACATGCATTTCTCATACAATTATATTACCCAGATTACATCAATTATCTCAAAAGTGAAAGGGCATTTCTTTACACAAACACCCCCCCCACACACACACAGTTATTTATCCTTTCAACAAATCCTCAAATATATTCAAGATCCCCAGGAGAATGTTCAGATTTCACATCCTTAAAAGGACAGATGTGGTATTTCCCTTTCACCACCTTGTTGAACAACATCAAAAGGAAACAATGCACTGGAACCAAAATTTACTTTTAGGGTTATCTATAGAAGTAAGGCAGTCATTTTGGCTTCATATTTTCTACAAAATGGCATACATGTTTAGTTACAATGATCTTGTTTTTAAAATTTTTGTATACAAGTAGGTTAAAAATTGAAAATAAAAACAAATTTAAATTAATATTTAAATTTAATTTAATTTTTAATTAAATTTAAATTTTAAATATTTAAATTTAATTTAAAATAAATATATAGCATTTTTATTTATTTGACATAAAATTCATTTATCTTGGGGAAGTCCTGAAGTTAGATATCATAAAATCATAAAAGATGTAAGAATGGAGATGCCTGCCATTTGCAGGTTATATGCTGTAAGCCATTACAGATTATAAAGTAGCACAAACTGAAGAAGTGGGTCAGAGTGCCAGGCCTGGCAGCAAGGTGTGGCCTGACCCACTTAGGCAATGCTTGGTGCCTCTGTTGAGTGACCTAGAATCTGAGAAAGGGAGAAAAGGTCCCTTACAAAGTCTTACTTGTAACATCATATATTGGGTCAAGAGGATGTTAACTTATAGATTTTTTTTAAATACACTCCTTTGAAAACTCACCAACTTTACAATTACTTCCTTGGTTAGTAGCTCAACCTTAAAATAGAAAGGCATACATCTGATAACATGAAACCATTCCATATGAGCTTGTATACATGAACAATTTAAAGTAACAATCTGATAAGAATTTCTTTTTATTTCTTTTTTTTTTGTAATTTTTTTGGTTTTGTTTGTTTTTGGGTCACACCCTGTGACATTCAGGGGTTACTCCTTGCTATGCGCTCAGAAATCGCTCCTGACTTGGGCAAAACCATATGGAACACCAAGAAATCGAACCACGGTTCGTCCTAGGTTAGCTGCTTGCAAAGCAAATGCCCTACTCCTTGTAAGACCACTCTGGACCTGATAAGAATTTCTGATAAAAATTTTACGTATGTGTGTTCCTAATTTGGGTCAAATTTCCTACATATATCTATTGGTGTATGTGTTCATTTCTCATTCTTTTTTTTTTCTTTTTGGTTTTTGGGCCACACCTGGTGACACTCAGGGGTTACTCCTGGCTATGCGCTCAGAAGTCGCTCCTGGCGAGGGGGACCATATGGGAACCGGGGAATCGAACTTCGGTCCGTTCTAGGCTAGCGCAGGCAAGGCAGGCACCTTACCTCCAGCGCCACCGCCCGGCCCCTCATTTCTAATTCTTAATATGTACCTAGAGGCAGATGTAGAAATTTAAAATATGTGGATATATATATAATAAATAATAGATGCTAGCTGCCAGTTATTTATTTTATGTTATAAAACACAGTCTCCAACATAGTGATTCAGCACTCTTTCAAAAAACATCTTTTTAGACATGATACAAATACTTTCGTTTTATTCTCAGGACCTACCATCTGATTATGCATCTGATTATGAGTTATAAGCTTACAATGTTTAATGTGAACCTGCGTGCATTTAAATGTAAAACATAATCAGAATAAGTAAGTTCATCAACCTTATTAATTTTCCACCTGAGAGGGAGCTATAAATTCAGAGAAAAGTAATCAATTCACTGAGGAAATAATGTTGACTCTTAGTCTTATATCATATTCACCCTGGAATTATTATTCAACTTCTATCAATCAGATAGAGAAATATAGCATATGAGGCAGCAGAAATCACCAAGCATTCTTAAGTAGAAGCAATCTTCACATGCTTTTCTAGTGAGGATGTCTTTAGCATGTTCTAAAGAGTAGGAAAGTGTTAGACTACCAAAGTTTTTGTGTTACAGTACATGAAATGGAATAAAACAGCCCTAATGATCAGACAAGGAAAAAGAAATAGAACTGGAACATTATATAACTATGAGGAAGATTATGTAGTAAATTTGGTAACTTATTGAGAAACTCCATTACGCTACCATCCATTGATGTGTAGATGAGTAAACTGAAGAATTTGTTTAATCATTTTACTAGCTAAGGTAGATTCTGTGCTTAGTACAAGTGGGCTAGGGGTGTGTGCAAAGAAAATCTGCAGCAAGGAAACAGCAGGGTCCACTATGCTAAAGTATGAAGGCTAATGTAGCTAGCAAGAGGCATCTGTGTGTTCTCCTCTTTCCTCAAAAACCTGTACTAAGGAGAATTCTCTGATTAATCACTTTTATGGCTGTCATATTTAGCAGAAAAATAGGCTTTTCAATTCACTATACAGTGAAAAAACTTAGAAGGTGGCATCTTTAAGAAAACCAAATCATATTCAAAAACAAATTCAAAGATTGACAGTATAGGAGTATAAATTTTGGACTCTGTTGGAAATAAAATAGACTAAGAAGCAAATATACACATTGGAACACTTGTCTTTAAGACAAAGGTTAAAATCAAATAGGATTCTATTTATATTGAGCTGTTATAAAGACAAAGTCACATTCTTAAAGTATATTCACTCACTTTACCTTGAATTGATTAAGAATAGGTCAGATAACCACATCTAAGAAAGTTTTGGAATGGAATAATAATTTATTTGATTGGGTTTTTTCTAAGTAAACTACTCAACTGTTTTCAATTTATGTGACTCAGTGACTAGGAGAGAAAGAATCTTGACCCAACATGAACTTTTCTATTCAATAGAGCAGTGAACAAGAAAATGGAAAGATCTGCTTACTTAAAATTTATGGTTCATGAAAGACTGGAAATCATTGATCCTACAAAACTCAAAGCTTCCTGGATAAATATCTGATTTTAGTCTATATCCAAGTGGGAGACACTAAGGAGGCTCTCATTTCACCATAATTATTGGTAATTATCCAATCCATTAAAGAAAGGGCTGCCCAGAAGCAATTAGGGAAAGGAATCAATTTCTATTGGCTTAAGGTTCAGGCTTTGTCTTTCTCTTTCTTTTTATTTTGTTCCTGTTGCATTTGGTTAATATTTATGAATAAAATTGGCACCAGTTAAAGTTGAGAATGGAAGTTAGAGACACAATTCATATTCAAGATAGAGTAAGAGAACTTTTTAAATACGATTACTAAAATCAGTATCTACAAATGCCTAGAGAACATTTTATGTTGGGTATCCTTCCACTAATTCAGCTTTCTCAATACTCAGAGCTCATAATATCCCTCAAACACAGACCCTTTTCCTATATAAATATTGATCATAATGTTATCTTGCAATCCAAAAACACCAAAGTTTCCCTCCTTTATCTACAGATATGCACTGTAAATAATTTCTCTGAAATGTTTTTGAGTCTTAGTCTCAAAACTACCATCCTTGTTTTAAATGTTTACCTTACCTCTTCTCCAGGAAAGCCCAAAAAGATTCTTATTATTGGAAATTAAAAGAATATGAAGTAAATATACTCTTTTGAACACTTTAACACAAAGTTTAAAAAGCAAAAGCTGTTGAAATAACTTTTTATGTGAATATTTTTCTATAAGTGACCATTAGACTAATGGTCTCATTTATCTCACTGGCTCTTAAATCTACAAAACCTCCTCACTGTGTTTTGAGTTATTTTGACCTCACTTGGTTTTGAAGACTCATCAATGTGCATCTCTCCTACTCAAGTAAATCCAAATGATCTCACACATCCTTGAACTCAATATATCTTTGACTCAGGAAAACACTCCCAACATAAAAAACTGCAGGTATGTTGAACTTATACGTCTACTCATCCACTTGAAAGTAACTTGAAGTTGTCTCCTTCTCTATTTCCCCCAATAACTTTCTAGCCTTGTTTAAAATTAGGCACCTTACATTCATAATATTTACAATTAGAACTACCTTTTAGAGTCTCTTATCTCTAAATCCTCCTACATTCACAAATCCAACTTAGTACTTCAGATACTGGATCCTTTCCCTAATGATTTCCCATAAAAAAAAAATATCCCCACAAAAGCTCATTCAATTCACAGAGCTATTGAACAGATGTTGAAATCATTAATCTTTTAGTATCCAAAGTTTTTAAGGATATACTAATACTGTGTAGCTTATAGGAGAAAGAGAAATTGAGGTCAATGAATGGATATAAAAATGAAGCTATTTTGAAACAACTGAAAGAAAATCCTCACTTTTTAAAATATTCTTTGTCTTACATTGAAATCCAATAATTAACTTTATAATAAGAGCATATTTTAATAGTGTAATTTGTCTGACCTTAGTCTAGTGGGAGGTCCTCCAAGCAATAGAGCTTTTTTATTAATAATTTTTATATTGACCAAAGTGGATTGCAAATCTTTCACAGAAGTATTTTAGGTACATAGTGACATTGAATCAGGGGTATTCCCACCACCAATGTTGTCCTTCCTTCACCCCTGTTACCAGCATGCATCCCATATCACCCCTCCTTTCCCCCCCCCCCCCCGAGCTGCTACTTTAAGCAAGTGGTCCCTTCTGTGTCTAGCTTGTTGTAGATTGGGAGTCAATTCTGTTGTAGTTGGCTTGGATTTGGTGTTTAAGTCTGATCATTTTTTATTTCTACTCAATGTTCATAAGACTGTTTGGTCTTGGTGCCCTCCATTATTTCCCCCTCAATTTGTGGGGCAGAACAAGATGGTTCAAGTTAGGTGGTTCTGTTTGAAGGTAAGAAAAAAAGAAAAGAAATAAAAGAGGGGAGCAAGCAAGCAAAAAACGGGAGAAGCCCTTCTAGATATTATAAAAATCAGTTTAAGAAAAGAAAGGGGAAAAGTAAGGAAAACATAAAAATAATACCAAAAAAATCAGATCCCACCCCCACCCAGAAAAAAACTCAAAAAGCACCACAATAGAGTTTTAAAGGCATATAAGTCAATTTTTGTTTGTTTGGTTTTTGGCCACATCCAGAGGTGTTCAGGGGTTACTCCTGGCTCTGTGCTCAGAAATCACTCCTGGCAGGTTCAAGGGACCATATGGACTGCTGGGAATAGAACCCTGGATCATCCCGGGTTGGCTACGTGCAAGGCAAATGCCCTACAACTGTGTTATTGCCCTGGCCCCTGTAAAGTCAATTATTAATATAAAAAGACATACATGAGATCACAACATACCAGAATTTTCTGTACTTTTGGTGCTTGAAAAGAAGTTAACTAGCCAGGATCCTTATAAGCATCAGCCTTTAACCCCTATTGCCTCTTGACTGTTTCTTGGAGATCAATGACTAAACCAAAGAAAGATCTAAAATGTCAATAGCTATCCCAAAACTTTTAGAAGCCAGACAATAAATAAATTCTTAGAAATTAGGACAAGCTTCTTGTAGAAGTACCTGATCTTTATGACAATTCCAAATTTCCCATTCAAAAATGCTCATGAGCAAACAAAAGTTTCTTGCTTGTGAACTTTGCTATTTTTAACTGAAGAGGTTCTAAGATTGACCAAATGAACTTACTCTAGGCATTCTATGCTGTCTTACTGTGCTCAGAATGGTTATAAACATATATAGGGTATACCATAGTTGGAAGTGCTAAGGGCAGAATAAGTCTGTAGAAAAACAGGAAGTATTAATGCTTTTTTTTTTTTTTGGTTTTTGGGCCACACCCAGTGACGCTCAGGGGTTACTCCTGGCTATGTGCTCAGAAGTCGCTCCTGGCTTGGGGACCATATGGGAAACGGGGGAATCGAACCACGGTCCATCCTAGGCAAGTGCAGGCAAGGCAGGCACCTTACCTCCAGCGCCACCACCTGGCCCCAGTATTAAGACTTTTTAATTTCATATTTAAGAATCAAAATTTGTGCTAGGCAAGTTGGAGGCAGTGAACTGATTGGGTTTGAGTGTGATGTTATTCTACGAAAATGCTATAAACACTCTAAATAACTATGATTAAAATTATCTGATTTATTGCCATCCCCCTTTGATTGGATCCAAAATTAATTTAACAAGTATCAAATTTAATATCATCTATTTGTCCTGAAGCAAGACACTCAAATTTGATGCTGGTTCTAAATTTTCTTCATCTTAAGTAAATACAGAGAGAATGAATGAAAAAAACCTATTTCTGTGCCTAGAATTATAGTATTGCAGGTAGGGCACTTGCTTTGCAGGGGGGATGTCTGGCACTCATATGCCAGGTTCAATATCTGGCACTTATATTGTCCTCGAGAAGTCTGCCAGGAGTGACCTCTGAGCCTACAGCCAAGAGTAAACCCTGAAAACAGTTGCTGTTAACCAAACAAATAAAGAAACAAACAAATAACCAACAATAAAAATCACTTTTTCCCATCCTCCTGGGGTCTTGTGGGCAAAATAAAATAAGCTGGTGAAAATACATAGAAGACAAATTTATAAGCAGTTTTAGAGACTCTTCTTTCCAAGTTTTTTGTACTATATTTTTGTTAGAGGAGAATGGTAAAAATAAGTCACAGAATAAAAAAGAAAATCTCTTTTTTTATATATAAATTTGTGATTTACTACTTTTGACTTTCAGAGTGTAATCCTTTTCACAAGGAAGATCATCTGGATGTCCAAAGAGATTCCTCAATGCCTCTGTTCTACAGTTATTGTCTATTTTTGTTGCTTTTACCAGTCACAAATTATTATGATCTATAAAATAAATCGTAACAACTTTGAATAAACTCACAGTCTTGTACTTTGTATTATACATTAGTGACCTTTGATCTTCCTACACCAGTAGACCAGCACATGTCCTAAATTCTAATCAAGACCAGAAAGATAGTAACAGGTGGTAGAACAGTTGTTTTCAACCTTTCTACACAACACATCTGTGGTTAAAGAACATTGAACTACAAAATTTCATGTAAACTTTCCTCCTGATAAAACTTCTTCCTGCCTTTATAATTAGTCTGATCTGAAATTTAAAAGAAAAATTTTGAATCCCTTTATCTTTACTTAGAAAGAAAATTTGAAGATATCTCTAAAGTATATGAATTTTCATTAAATAAAGATGAAACATATGATGGTGCTATAATAATAGCAATAATAATAGACTTTAGTTTATTTCACAGTAATGTATTTAACTAAATGGTTTAAACTGTTCTCTGGGAAAGCTCTTTAAGGACTTGATGATGAAAAGAACATGAACAGATAGGAAATGGAGAATTCAATTCTGTTGTTTTCTGTATAAATTACACATCATCAAATTGACATCATTGGACACAGGATATAGGATGGTATCTATAGTTAAACTAATCCACTTTTCAACAAATTTGCAATATTCTGTGCCTTAGGAATAATGCATCTTATTCTTTTCTATATTTTGTGTTCTTCTCCTCTGTTATTCTTTCTGCCTTTGGCTTCAAAATTTAAATTATTTTCCCACAAATAGATTCATTGCTTTGGATTAGCTTTCTGTCTTTTGTTTGCTTCTCATTGCTCATCAGTATATCCTGCTTCCCTTCAATTTATTGTTGAAAATACAATTACTCTCATTCATTAACATTGTCATGCCAGTTGTTAGTGTAGTTATTTCCCTAACAGCACTCACCACTCTTAGTGGTTGGCTTCATATGTCTCAAATGCAGGCAGAGAAGGGGGAGGAGGGAGATCAGGGACATCGAAGGTGGGAATGTTGCGCTGGTGAAGAGGGGTGTTCTGTCTATAACTGAAATCCAACTACAATCATGCTTGTAATTGTGGTTCTTAAATAAAGATTTTATTAAAGAAAAAAAGAAATCAGAAAATACAATTACTAAAGGTCTTACACACTAGATTGTGGTGCTTTCTGGAGTCACACTGTGGGTGAGGTGCTTCCACACATGCTCACTGGGAATTACATGTATTTAGCTGCTGTGTTCCTCAGGGGTAATTGCGATGTTCCTTTATCTGTTCTCTAGGGGTTGTACGTCTAGTTTGGTTTTATTTATGGTAGTAGTGCTCCATAAATGACACCCTCTTTTTCAGTATTTTTGCTCTCAGATAGCAGAGCTGAAAATATCTTGCTTGGCTTGATTTGAAGGATTAAACTCATGACCTCATGCTTGCAGAGTAGAATCTTCTATTTGACTATGTCCTAGGACTCTACTTTTTATTTCCAAGCAAAGTAACTCTGAAATTTAAAACCAGTTTCCTTAATCTTTAGTGAGAATTTGTGACTCTGAGTTTATTTATTAAGGTCTACCTAAGAACAGGGTAGAAGACTGTTCTCTTATTAATACATAATAGAAATTAGATCATCTTTCTATTTTCTTAAATTTATTGGTGCCCTCTAATCTGTTGACTGGTAACCAGAAAGATGGGGCTATGTCTTCAGAGTCATGTGATGGAGTGTATTGTACAAAGCCTTGATATTGCTTCACCTTGGTGTCTTCATTCTGCAGCTTTTCCGAATGTGGCATCTGTCTCCCCACACAATGAACCGGTTATAGCTTTCTGTATTTCTTTGAGCAGTTTCTTTGGGCAGAACTATCATGTATTAATAAGAAATATGTGTCTCAAGTGGCCTTGTGTACGTCTGACCTTTATCTCTGACTCTAGTCATCACCTAACAAATATGAACTGTCCTAGTGACAGATAAGAGATTTCATGAATAGGAGTTGATTCATACAAGTATTCCCCAGCTAACCTAAAAGTTCGCCACAAGTGTCTGAATGAACCTAGCAAAATATCCAAGCTAGCCAATCCTGTGAACACATAAGAAATATTAAATGATGGCTGTAGTCACAAAGTCTTAAAGAAAATTATTAAGACAATATTTGTTGACTGTTCAATGCATGGACAGCTTTCCTTTTGACAAGTCAGCAAAGGAAGTGTTTAATTCTAGCGAAGTCAAGAAAGTCTGAATGGGTAAGACTAGAAAGAAAAATAGGGACTTGAACTCAAGAAGTGTTTGCTGATCCGTGCTTTATTTCTTAGCAACTGAGCACAAAGAACTTGAGCATTTAACCAAAACTCTCCTTCCTAAATCTCTTTGGGTCCCTTTAAATCTTGGAGCCTTTCTGAAGAACAGTTCTTAGAAAGGCAACGGAACCTATTCACAGTCAACTAGTAGACCATGACCTACTGTACCCTCTACATTTTAGCCTCCTGCAGGGTGCAGTGACATACATTGCAAGAGGCAAGAAAATGTTCTCCTAAAATATAGGCAGACCTATAAACCAACATGCATTCAATTAAAATAATTAGAAATAAAAAAAAGAAAAGTATGCTCATATTTTCCCAAGACCCTCTTTGATTAATCCTTTCTTTCTCTGACATCAACATAGAAAATTCTCCTTTTCCTGAAAAATGTAGTTTTACCTTCTCTGGCATATTTTTTATATTTGTTTGCCTTGAGAGTTAATGAAAAATAACACTAAATACCAAATAGTTGGAAATTTATATAAAAAGGAAATCTAATTTTTAGGTGTGACACTGTCAACAAATATGGGGAGAAAAGAAGCAAAGTGCTTTATGTTAAACCATTGATCGAATGTTTATATCCTGTCCTTAGTATAGAAGGTATCTACCAAGGAAGAATCGAATAATTCTATGATAATGTCCTAAAGCCAGACCTCTCAAAGACGCTTGCAGATGGACTATTTGTCTTACCTTTGCTTCAGAAAGAAGCTGAACCATACTAAGAACATCATATTTTCACAAAATCCTATGGTGCTGGTTTAGTTTTCTGTATCAAATCTCTTCTCACCATATCACAATTATAAACTTTTATTTTTGTATTTCTTCCAGTCTTCAAACACACTGGATTTTACATATTTAACACTGTGCTGTTCAGTTTAACTGTGCATTAGAGTCAATCAATATGTAAGTAAAATAATCTTTGGCTTCTGGTATTGGTCCTATCAAGTTTGTTCATACTATAATCAGTCATGTTCTGGATATTTTTACAATTATCCTATACCCTGAACTTGTTTTGTATTTTATCAACCCTTTAAAATAAATCATTTCTCCTTTCACCATTTTTCTCATAAACTGATCATTTTATTTTGTATTGTTTGTTTTTCTATGTACATTTAATTATGCTTACCATTTCTGACTTTTAAATCATTCATAGTAGGGGACTTTGGGGGGGGATTACTGAGAATTTTTTTATTTCTTATATGTTGCTTTCTAAAAAGAGTCAGAGACCATAAAAGAAGGTTTATATTTGAGCTGCTAGAAAATGTCCAAATATTTCAAAGAAAGGTACTTTGCTGAGATTTTTCCAAAGTTAGTTATAGTTATTTCTTGATATTTGCTTCTATTTATTTTCCCCTGCACAAATTTGTGGGTATGACTCATCAAAGGAATGAATGAGGAAAACATAGTCATTTTCTTCAATAATCACACATAAAGCAGAACCCTAAGCCCATCTTCTGACAGAGTTATATAAAAGAGAATGTGCAGTCCTGAGATATTTCATGTCTAGTGCAGTAATGTTTATTTTGACTGCATTGCATCCACCCCAAGCCCACATACTGAAATCCTAACCATTTCTCCCACCATCATCCTAAATTAGACTCTGACTGACTTGGAAGAGGAGGCATTTAAAGGAGATTATTTTAAAAATGAAGTAATGAGGTAGGTCCTCGTCCCATCTAACGGAGTAGAAGGAAAAGAGATACAGCACAGAGCATGTGCAGAGAAAATAGCATAAAGGACATGGAGAGAGTGGTTGGGGAGATAATACATGCTTAGGGATCTTTCCTTGCAACATTTGACCTAGTTCAATCCCAGCACCTCATAGCAATTCCAGAACTTTGGTAGGAGTGATCCCTGAACACAGAAGCAGAAGTAGGCCATAAGCATCACTGAGTATGGTGCATTTGCATGCATATGCACAATCAGACTCACATACACAGAGGTGACTCCTCTGCAAACATAAAAGGAGGGCACCACTTTACTGATCTGTGGAGAAAAGCATTTCTGTTGTGTAAGTCAGGTGTCTATGACATTCCATTATGGCAACGCTAAGAAATGAAGATAAGCAACTAAAAAATGCCAAAACATTCATATGATTTGTATATTTTTTTACTTAGATATAAACCTTAAAACCAGATTTCTAATTTCATTAAACACTATTACCAACTATAGAATCCTAACCAAGGTAAACACAGTCTCTAAGTCTTCTTACAGTGATTTTAAGAGCATAGCACTGTGTGAAGAATAATCCCAAGTAACAATGAAGAGTGACTCAACCAATATATGCTTTCCTATCATCATTATTGTTTTCTTTATATTAGTTGAACTTAATAAAACAGCATAATTCAATTCTCCTGTGTAAGTCCTATCTTTGTAAGGTTTTTGAAAAATAAAGTGGTATAAATCCCTAACTTTAGACTGCTAATAAATTGGAAAGATATTTATTTGAGTAAGTTTATAAAAGATTGAAGGGGACCAGAAGGATAACATAGCAGGCAAGGCCTTACACACCTCTGACCCCGAATTCAGTTCCTGAGCCTGCAAAGCGTGATTGATAAGTGCAAAACATGAGGAAGCCCTGAGAACAACTGGGTGTGACACAAAAACAAAAAAATAAAGCCAAAAATAAGTTTGAAACTTTTGATTCCAAGAATCTATAAAGTATTCACAAAAGTTAAATAAAAACTCCAATGACCCCCACCCCCCATAAACAAATAGAAGAGACAATTTCTCAAAGAAAACATAAAAATACCTACAAATACATGAAAAGTATTCATCATCACTCATATGTAGGAAATAAAAATAAATAATTAAATATCAACTTATACTAGTAAGAATGTCACTTATAAAAAAAAAAGTCTGGAAAAAGCCAATGTTAGTGATGAGAAAGAATCCTCATTCACTGCTTGTGGGAATGTTGTCTGGCACAACCTCTATGATATCTATTCTTGACATCTATTCCCAAACCACAGATATATTAATTCAAAAAGACATATTCACACTTTTATTCATTGCCACATTTGGTACAATAGCAAATATATGGAAACAAACAAAATCCCCAACTATGGATAAATGAATCAATAAGTTGTGGTATATATACAAAATGGAATATTTTACAACTCTACATAAAGGACATAGTCATGCAATTTATATCAACATGAATGACACTAATGGATGTCATGGCGAATGAAGTCAGTCCAAATGGAAAGAGATAGATACAAAATAATATTTCTCATATGTGGAACTTAAAGATACATGGCAATATAGCAATAAACGGCAAAGGCAAGACAATGGGAGAAATGGTCCACACAGTTAAAGACTAGGGGAATGTTGATAGGAAGGGACATTTGGTCCTTAGGTGGATAACCTTGTGGTATTGAAATTATATGTAATAGAAACCCTTTTTAAACGTATTATAAATTACTATATAATCTCCATTTTTAAATGAAAAACATTTGAAACTTTCCCTGTGATTTGGGGAGTGTTGTAAGGAACAATGTTTTTGGCAACATTCCCCAAGTATCTTATTGTTATCCTATAATATTTTCAGTGATAGGCCAATAAAGAGAATTAGCAATTGTTTGAAAAGATCTATGATCAAATGTCTGTATCATGGTACAGGTAGCTCAAAATGTTGTGCTAAATATGTGACCCATTCAAAAAAGCATGTAGTAGAACACCATATATTTACTGTTTTGTTTAAAAAAA
>PVKC010032608.1:0-14216 GCA_004027635.1 Crocidura indochinensis | reverse complement strand
ACCGATGACCTTTTGCATGAAAGGCAAAGGCCTTACCTCCATGCTATCTCCCGGGCCCCTAAACATTTTTTTTTAATTTTTCATTTTCAGTCAACTTCAGTTTATTCTCCAGGAACCGCATAGTCTCCCAAGTACCCAAAGATTTGGCCTTGGGGGTTCCTGACACTGCCACATCTTCAGTCTTTCCTTACAGTGAATTCCTTTCCCAGTTGCTAAGAATTGTCCAATGGTCCTTAAGCACCATTGGTGCTTTTGAGCACCATTTAGGGAACCTCCTCTCTTGCAAATAAATAACAAAATGTAAAATTATTCATTTTGAAAGGATTGGGTTTTAGGCCACACATAGTCAAGCTCAGGGCGTAGTGCTGACTCTGAAATCAGGAATCACACCTGGGAGTGCTAGGGGAATTTAAGGAGTGTCAGGGATTAAACTGGAGTTTAATTTCTTAAAGGAAGCACCTTATCTCTAACAGCCCAAATTATGTGATTTGGGTATGTGGGGGGGGGGGTGTGGTTGGGCCACACCCATAAGTGCTCCAGGGTTACTGCTGGCTCTGAGCTCAGAAATTGCTCCTGGCTAGCTCGGGGACTATATGGGATGCCAGGATGAAACCCAGATTGGTCCAGGGTCGGCCATGTGCAAGGCAAACGACCCTATCCACTGTGCTCTGGACCCTGAAATGATCTTTTTTTTTTTTTTTTTTTTGGTTTTTGGGCCACACCCAGTGATGCTCAGGGTTACGCCTGGCTATGCACTCAGAAGTTGCTCCTGGCTTGGGGGACCACATGGGAATGTCAAATTTTTATGACCTGAGTATAGATTTTCACACCTTGGCCTTCCATCAAGTAGAATGCAGGATCTATTAAAGCAGCTAAGATTGATCAACCTCCTTTTATAGAGAATGCTCTTATTAAGATAGGACCAAATGAAATTCTTCCATGAGTGGAACATTTCAAGATTTGTGAGAAAAGTCATTTTTTTAAATTTTCTTCTTTATACTTTTGGGGGTTTTTCTTTTTTTTTTTTTTTTGAGATAATCTAATTTTCTGGACAAGTTATTGCAGCACAGTGAATTATAATCTACACATTAGAATAAATTTTTCCATTTGTGTTCATTTCTCTCTTATATTTTATGAGACATATCTTAGAAGACCTACAGTACTGTGAGTTTTTATATTGAAACCACTCACATATTAAAAGTAATTTTTGTAGATATTCAGAAAAATCATTCGCAAAGTAAAAATTACCCCCCCTCCAAAAAAAAAAAAAAAAAACTTTACTGTTTGAATTGGTCACCTTCCCCAAAGGAAAATTCCAGGTTTTGGTTAAGATCCCTGAATGAGTATCGTGAAAATTAGTTTCTTTTGGAAGGATCATACAATTGAAAGACTAATTTGAATCAAGAGAGCTCACTGGGCTTGGCAGAGGGCATTGTGAGAAAGTGAAGCATAATTTTCTTCCAAACAAAGACAAGCTTGTTGGAGAGCATGCTTTATTGCCTGAAAATTCTATATATATGCAAAGTTGCTCATCAAGTCACTGTTGGGTTTGATGTGCTTGGTTTCTCCTTTTGTTTGGAAAAATCAAATGCTGAAAAAAGTGGGCGTAGCTCTGCATGCTATAGGCCCAGGAGAAACCTACACATGCCAGTTCCCTTGGAGTCCTGCACTCCTGGGGTGGGGGCTGCCTGTGGGAGGGATGGTCAGGCAGGGGCGCCCTGCAGGTAAAATCAGGGTATACGCCTCAGCAGAGCCCACCCAGAATTTCTGGAAAATGACTTTCCAGCATTGCTCTGCTTTCTCCCTCTGACAGCCAGGTGGATATATCGGGTAAGTTAGAATCAGGTCCTGAGCCCCCCTCCGTCTTTGATCTTCTTTTAAACAGCTCTGTGGAGAGGTAATTCACAGACCATGCTATTTGTCCACTTGAAGCGTACAAATTCAATAGTTCTTAGTATGTTGTGCAACCATGACCGGGACCATTTTTAGAATATTTTGTCACTCCCTCCCATTTAAATAGACAAGCCACACCTTGGTTGGGATTCTGATAAGATGTGATGAATTAATTTTTCATAAAAAAGGCTGGGGTGCTACTTTGCATGAGGAGTCTCGATAGATCTCTGGCAACTGCATGGTTTCCCCCTCTTCTACCCAGCAGTATTGGAAATCTTTCTGCCATTTCCTGCCAGGTGTGGCTTCTGTGAAAAAAAATTTTTTTCTAGGATATTTTTAAATGTGCTTTTGCATTAGGGGACAGGTAAAGGTTTTATAGCCAGTCCATTTTGGGTGGGATACTCTTATCCATATTATTTTAAAATTGTATTTCTTTATTTTAGACACTAGTTTACAGAGTTGTTCATAATACAGTTATTTCTGGCATTCAATATTTCACCACCAATGTACATTTTTTCCATACTTCTCATCAGTTTCCCAACCTCCCCACAAAACCTGTTCCTTGGCATGTAGGAATAATTTACTTAATATTGTGTGTATTATTACTACTAGGAAATCAAAATTAAAAATATTGGGCTGGAGCGGTGGCACGGAGCGGTAAGGCATCTGTTTGTCTTGTGGGCGCTAGCCTAGGACGGACCTCAGTTCGATCCCCCAGCGTCCCATATGGTCCCCCAAGACAGGAGCGATTTCTGAGTTCATAGCCAGGAGTAACCCCTGGGCATTACTGGGTGTAGTCCCCAAAACCAACCAACCAACCAAACAAACAAAGAAACAAGAAATATGGGGACCGGGCGGTGGCGCTGGAGATAAGGTGCCTCGGACAGACCGTGGTTCGATCCCCCGGTTCCCCATATGGTCCCCCGTGCCTGCCAGGACCGACTTCTTAGCGAATAGCCAGGAGTAACCCCTGAGCGTCACCGGGTGTGGCCCAAAAACCAAACAAAAACAAAAACAAAAACAAAAACAAGAAATATGGGTTGTCTTACTTTTGCACAAGTGGCTGCACTGTCCACAAACTTGAGGATCTGTACAGGGGTGGTCTGTGGTGACAACTCCCTCCTGTTCTTCTTCCATTCATCCACCCACAAGGTCACACAATGCCCCTCCTCCACTGTTACACTCAGTACCATTCAGACTATCTCCTGTTGGCCTCAGTCTCTCTGAACCTGGCTTTTCTCTCTCTAATCTTTTCTTCCCCTGACTCCAGTTTTTCTTGCCAGGGTTCATTCACTGATCTCTAAACCCATGCGCATTCACTCTTAAATTTGGCCTCCTCCTTGGTCACCCTGAGGCCTTTGGCAGAGGGGTGGGGAGTGAAGAGGCACCCCATCTCCTCTCTTGTAGACAGATCATCACAGCTCACTTGTGGGAAAGCAGAGGATGAACCAGTGGGCAGCATTTGGCAAAGTAGGCATGAGCAGAGAAGACTCTGATGAGACTCTTGGGAACTGGTACCCAGAGTCCCTCACCTGATTATTCTCATATTATTCTGATGTCATATCCAGTCAGACTCTCTCCCTGAAATTCTTTAATGTTCAGGTGAACTGTGTGTGCTTGTCAGGTTGGCAAACATGAACCTTCTGAGACTTTTTTAATAAGGAGCTTCGCTGCTCCCTAAAATTTTACCTTCACCAGATTGTTTTAATTCTTTATGCAATATGCTTAAGGTCCCATTCATCTAGATATAGATCACTGTGTTTGATATGTTATTAAAGGGCTTACTAGTATTGGGTTAGTAAAAATTAACATTATTTTGGAAGCATCAGACATTTGTTTGTTTTGGGTCACACTCAGCTATGCTCAGGGCTTACTCCTGGCTCTGTGTTCAGGGATCACACCTAATGGAGCTTGAAGGACCTTATGTAGTATTGGGGATCAAACTTAGGTCAATTATATGTAAAGAAAAGGCCCCATGCTATCTTTCTGGCTCTCTTATAGAGATAATTTATAAAAACTTCCAAAGAAAAGTAATTTTCTCACTGGAAAATTGCCATCTGAACTTGAGTTTCTAAGATACTACTGAAATTCGTTTTTGTGAATGACAATTAGACTCTTCAGCTGTGTTTCCTAGCACATGGGACACCTGGGATTGCTTAAGATTCAGGAAAGATCATCATAGGGAATACATAATGTACTTCTCTGGTGAACCGAGAGGTAGTAGAGCAAGTAAGACATTTTTCTTGAACATGGTAACTGAGGTTTAAGCTCCATTATCCCATATTGTCCCTCCAGCCCACCAGGAGTGATCACTGAGCACAGTTGAGAGTGGCCCCAAAACAAAACCAAAAAAAGTAGAATGCATTTTTTCAAGAGCATCTAGTTACCCTCTCTAGAAGGTTCACTTCTAGGTTTAGTGGCCAACAATACTCTAGGCAATTCAGGAGGTTTCTTTCTCTGGTTTAATAGGTCAAGCATGGGAGAAAAGGTTTACCAAGAGTGAAATAACCAAAAATATTTGGGAAAGATGATTAAGATATAGGTTGGAGATATCTGTAAAGGAGACACTATGCCGTGAGTGCTAGAGGCTTAATGACCCAAGGACGTTCTCTCAGATTGAGAAGGATGACAGGCAGGCAACAGGAGGATCAGCCTTGGATTGCATCCAGAGTTCCAACAATAGTTATCAAAATACCAAAGTCTGGTTCCTTTTAATCAGAGTATAATATTCAAATCCATACATAATATTTTCTAATCTCTGTTCTGTTGTTTTTAAACTGTCAGAACCTGACGATTAAATTAAATTAAATTAAAATTAAATTTCTTTTGTCTTCTGACAGTGTGGGGAGAGAGCATACATAGTGTTATTCCTTCACCTGTATTGCAGAAGCTTTTTGCCAAGTTGACAAAAATGCAGTTGGCAGTCTAAGGAATTACAACATAATGATACCAATTAGATAAAGCCACCAGAGAGATTAAAGAAATGCTTTGAGTGACTTGCATGTATCTTTGTCTTGGCATTCTGTTTCTACAATACTGTCTCATTTTCAAAACTATTTCTTTTATTAAATTTATTTACAAAATAAACATAAGTTTATTATTTACATTTAAATAAATTTAAATACAAAATAAAATACATTTATCTTTCTAACATTTATTTATTTAGTTAGTTAGTTATTTTTTGGTTTTTGGGCCACACCCAGTGATGCTCAGGGGTTACTCCTGGCTATTCGCTCAGAAGTCGCTCCTGGCAGGCACGGAGGACCATATGGGGAACCGGGGGATCGAACCTCTGTCCGTCCTAGGTTAGCACAAGGCAAGGCAGGCACCTTACCTCCAGCGCCACCGCCCAGCCCCCACATTTATTTCTTTTACTTACAGTCAGAAAAGCTTATTGTTGATTCAAATTTTAAATATATTTTCCAAAATTTCCCCTATTAAATTGGCACAAGAGGAGAAAGACTAACAAGAAAACAATCATAAAATACATTCTGACATCAAAAACTATATAAAAAAAAGTAGCAAAAGGGAAAAGAATAACAGAACAGAACTGAAAAAAACAACTCAGAAGAGAGATCAGAGAAGTAATATGCATGTAAGCTCTTATCATGCAGATGGCCAGCTCAGGTTCAATTTCTGTTCCCCTAAACCTCATCCAAGGTGATCCCTGAAGCACAAAGCCAGAAGTAAGCTCTGAGCACATCTAGGTATGGTCCAAAAATTTAAAAAGAGAAAAAGAAATAACTACATACAAATTGCCCAACATTTTTTCAGTTTATCTATGTAAATTATTGCCTGTGTAGAAATATTTTGGAATTTATGAAAGGAATGCATTTTAATAGACAGTAGGATTGGGTAGGTAAATAGAAGGAGGATAGAGAGGAGAGAAAGTAATTTTTATTTTTATATGCACCTTATAGTTTCAGTTTACTTTTATTTATTTTGGTTTTTTTGTCCTTGGGACCACACCCAAAAGCTAGTAATCAGGACTTGCTCTTGACTCTATGATCATGAATTACCTGTACTCCTTACAGGAACCCATGCAGGGAAAGCACCTTATCCACTGCACAATCTTTTCAGCCCTATTTATTTTATAGTAATAAAAATGTTATGTGAGAGAGAATAATTGTAATTATAACCAAAAAAAGCTATGTACCAGTAGTTATAACCATAAAAGCAACTTTATTACAAGCGGCATAACCATAATGACAGGACCAGGGATAAAATTCAAGTGGAAAACATCTGCGGGGTAGCATGTGTGAAGACCTGACTTCAACCTCTGATTGTAAGCACCTCAAATTGTCCAGTTTGTACATTGTGGTCCTTGAGCACTGCTGGGTATGAACCTTATTAAAAATAATATATATATTAAATTAAGAAGTAACTGTATTAGGAAGAAACAGAAAAATTATGTTCATGTATATGAATCCATTTTTTTAATTTCTGGAAAATATATGTATACCATAAATATAACTGCCAGCTTTTCCATTATGATTTATACAAGGGGCATCTCAACATTAACGTTTCATCAATGAGTGCATTTTTGTGCTAAACCTAGTCCAATTGCTCTAGGTTCTTTTACTTCCATTTAAATTATAAAATTGATTAATATTTATAAACTTTGATAAGTTAAATTTAGATTCTGTTCTATTGATATCAACTGATCTTCATGTTTCTTGTCCCCTCTCTAAAAGCAAGAGGCTTATTCATAATGAGAAAACAAACATCACAGAGATATTTGACCATGGACATCATATGATTTCAAAGAGCTTCTTTCATCATATGTCTAAATTATTAGACATTTTTTTCTTTCAAGTCTTATTTTTTTAATGGAAATACAACCTTGGCAGAGTCAGTAGGAGAAGAAATCATGATAGAGGGAATGGAAACAGATATGTGTTCTGTGCCAGGTTTAGAAGAGCTTTGATGAGTTGTTTCATTCTATCTTTTTATCAGCCATTGGTGGTGGTTTCTCAGAATATTTTTTCATAGGATTGAGAAGCCTTGACCTTCAGAGTGGTTACAGGGTCTGGTATGATAATACAGTGGGTAGTACATTTGCCTTGAAGGCTACTGACCCAGATTTGATTCTAGGCATCACAGATAGTGCCCTGAGTCCCTTCAGGAGTGATATCTGAACATAGATCCTGTAGTAGGTATGCCAGGTATGACCTCAAAACTATAATAATAGTAATAAATCATATCAGGAGTCCATTGCCTTACTAAGACACTCAGCAAGCATTCACTGGAAGTGTGCTGTGTTTCGGTGCCTCACTAGGTTCAAGGACATGTAAGAGAAAATGCAAATGTGACTGTTGCCCACTGTCACCTGTAGGGGAACTGGAAAAAGGATCCTGCATACTCACATACTCAGCCCCCTGGGCATGCTGGTGGCAGAAAAAAGAAGGGGGGGGGAGAGAGAAAACAAAAAACCTATGTCCACTTTGGGCCTGAGGAAGGGCTCTTGTGCAGCTAGCTGCGTAGAAACTAGTAAGACCACATGTAAGGAAGAACATTGCAGATAGTAGGTGACCTCCAGGGTCATACATAATATTGAGAATTTGAAAGGGCTGGTATGGTTGGAGATAGTGATGAGGAAGAATGTGGGAGCAAGTGGTCAGTCAGAACATGTGGAGGGTCAGGGAAGCAAGCACTGGGATGTGTGAAGCATGTCTTGTTAGTACAGTATAGCTTTGTAGAAGTGAAGGGAATTTGCCTGCATCATAAAGCATGTATGCCTCCCCCACCTTTACTCCCACCCCTACCCTACCTGTACTCCCTCCAACTCCAAACTTTCTATACCTGGTGCTGTGAATGTTGCCTTCCACACTGTTTTCCAGAGTGCCTTCATTATTGACCCATCTCAGAGTTTTTGTTGGGAGAAATAGGGGATAATTGGATATCTCATTGTTTGGAGAGAAATATGAATTGGGGGCCTTGGGAGCTTCTTGGAATACGATGCTGAAAAATTATTTCATAGTATCTAGAGTATCAGTTGCATAAAAATCAGAAACTTTACAAGGAATTTAAGGGGTAGAATATTCACAACAATCAGGTGCTCTGCAACTCACAGAGCTTTAGTACTGAGTTCATGGATTATATGCAGTAAGTATTGATTGGACTGGATTGACATAGATATTTGAAGGTTGTTTATAGTAACTCAGAGCAGACTTAATAAAAATGTTGATAATGAAGAGAGAAGTAAAGCAAACAAAGGCAAAAGTTGTGTCTGGGTAGAAAAGCTGAATGAATTGAAATATAGACCCCAAAAACAAGTCTGGTTGAAGCCGAGAAGTAGCTTGTTGCTCTAAGTTATTGAGTTCCAACCACATACAAACATATAAGGTACTGCCCTTTGCTACTTATATTCCAGCAACCAGTGTATGAGAATATGACAAAAATCTGAGATATTATCAGCCCCCCCAAAATAAAATGGTAGGACTGAAGGTGACACAGGCTTGCTCTTAAAGCTTGTATTCTCCCTTGTACACTTAGCTTGCTGCTTATATCTGTGTCTTTGCCTTTATTTCTACTCTGGTAAAAGCCATGTTCTCTTTTGAACAAGTACTTCCTCTCTTTCTTTCCCTTAACATCTTTATTTTTTATTTTATTATTTTCCCCTCCACATCTTTCTATGTAAGTTTCAATAAAAATGATCTAAAAGAAGATGGGACAGGGGAGTTAGCTCAAAGACCTGGAGGATGTGCTTTGTATGAGGGAATTCTCTAGTTCAGCATCTGGAACCCTTGGTCCTCTAAACACTGCTGAAAGCAGCCCTTGAGAACTGAGCCAGAGAGGCCAGAGTGATGACGCAGCAGTAGAGCATTTGCCTTGCACGCTGTTGACCCAGGATGGACCACGGTTCGAACCTTGGTGTCCCCTCTGGTCTCCTAAGCAAGGAGCGATTTCTGAGCGCATAGTCAGGAGTAACCCCTGAGCATTGCTGGGTATGGCCCAAAATAAACAGAGAGAGAGAGAAAAAAAGAGAGAGAAAGAGAGAACTGAGTCAGAAATAGTCTCTGAGTACTTCCAAGTGTTTAACCTAAAAACAAAACAAAATAAAAAGGCAGAACAGGTAAATTTTATATGAATACTTGGAGGTGAAATGAAAGATCAAAAAATATTCCAAGAAATTCATTGTGCCTATGCTTTAGTGTTTTGAAAAAAGTTGTCTTTGTTGTGGTATATTGAGGTATGGATTGGGAAAGTCTTTCTGCCTATCCCTGTATTATTAGACGACCATCCTGGCTGACATCACAGAACACCCATAGGTGGGAAGGGAGGGTGAATTATAGGAACAGACTGATCCTCACAATTCTGTAGGCTGTAGCATCATGGTGCCAATTGCAGGACGGGAGACTCACCTGCAGGACCTGTACTTTTGCCTCTCCCCTCATTTCCTGGGCAAATCCGAAGAGGCACTTGGGGATCTCCTATAGGATTCCTCATTTGACTTACAAGGGAAGGAGCCTTGCTTCAAAAGCATCATGGGTTTTCAACCTATGAAATTTTTGGCATGGAAGCATACATTAAATGATGGTAGTTCTGCAATCCATTCACCTCTCCTTGCTCACCTCCATACAGCATATAGTAATGCAAATGCATCACACAAATACCCAGTTTGGGGTGGGAAGATCTGACCTGGAAAGGCAACCACAGAGTCTTGATGTCTGTGAAATTATTCTTTTTCAGAGTTGTTAACTGATCGATGCAGTCTGGTTTTGTGTTAGCAGTATTTAAGTTCTTGATGGGAATTTTGGGTTAATGATATTCCTATTTCATAAGAAAATATAAAATAGACTTGATCATCTTAATGCTGAATAACAAGACATTATAATAATTGACCTTAGAAGACCAATATAGTTAAATTAAATATAAGTCAACTTTATTTTCTATAAACAAGGGGCTAGTGGTTATTTTACCCAATTCTCAGTGACACTTAAATTAGACAGACTCTTTAGGCTTCGTGAAACAAGAGAACTTAGGGTTTGCTGCGTAGTGCCAGAGGAAATTATTTTTTGACTCTCAGTCAAGTAGCACTGACCTACTGTGTGTCTTGCTCTCAAATTGAGTGTCCTTAATAGAAGTTTATGGCTAATTTAATGACTCAGAAATGCAGCATGTGCCCTTACTTAAATTAGCCATTTCCATGTGCCTCCTCCCTAAGTCTCTGAGTCTGTGAGTCATATTAAAAGCACAGATTCAACTAGAAAACTGAGTCTCCAATGTCACAAATTGCAAGTAACTGGGGGTGGTTTCAAATCCAGGAATGATTATTTACTACCGGATGCACCAGCCTTTCCCCAGGTCCAGGTTTATTTGAGAACCACACATGCAGACTGCCCTTCCTTAGGATCCCTACATCTAGGCCCTTTACTGAGGAGCCTGATGCTCTCCTGGATTTCCCATCAGCATAATTCTCCGTGGGGCCAGGAGCCCACTCAAATATGGGCTGATATCTAGGCTGATGCCTCCAGTTTGAATCTCGTTCTGGTGCTCCCTTGAAGCACTGAGCTGAGCTGGAACCTTCACACACACATAGACAGATTGCGTATTTCCAGGAGTGGCCCCTGTATCCTATTAATAAACATCAGTTCTGTTTCTCATTGTTCTGAGGACAGAAATGCTTTATTTATTTTTGTTCAATTATTCTTGGCCTGACTGAATCTGGCACTTCCCTTTCCCCTGGACTGTTATATCATAGGAATGTAAAAATAGGCAGAGTACTATAAAATGATTGAAACAAGTTTGTTATTTAAGATGGAACATTTTGAGTTGCCTTTAGTAATTACTTTCCACTTGGCTCAGAGTTTGGTTCCTGAGCAAGAGGCTTCAGTTGTGGCTCTTCATCACTGGAGAGAAGAGCTGGAAAATCTTATCACATAAATGTCTTTTCAGGGCATCTGGGATTGCCCATCCACTCATTATCTCCAAGGGAGAGAGTCAGTAACACAGTTGGCAAAGGCTTTAGAAATAGCTTTGGACAAGAGAAATGAAAGTCAGGAGGACTGATCTTTATGAAGCTTTCATAACAGAGAGGATGGTTAGGCCTGTTTACCACTATGTTTACTACTATGACAAACATGGTGGGAGATGATCAATCTGAACAAGAACTGGGTGCTGAAAGGAGATAAAGTCAGGCATGATATCCTTTCAGTAACAGTCTTGCAAACCACTCTGCCTAAAGGGAAAAAAAAGTGTCTGGCCTAGAGGCAGGCTGTGGGACAGGAGGAAAACTGGGAAGTGGATATCATTGGTAAAGGATGGGTGTTCAAGCATAGTATGACTGAAACTTGGTCATGAGCTTTGTAACTGTGTCTCATGGTGATTCAATTAAAAAAAATTAAATTAGCTTTGGGAACTGAAAGGATAGTAGGTAAAATACTTGTCTTGCATGTGCCCAACACTATTTCAATTCTTAGTACCACACATGGTCTCCTGTGCCTAGTCAGGAGTAAGTCCTGGGAAGCACCAGGTATAGTCAACCTCCAGTCCTCTGCCATAGCTTTTGTAAGAGATTGCTGTGAACTTCAGGGTGTTGTAATTTTTTTTTACCACCAATGTCAAAGAAAGTAAATTTTAACCTCAAGTACCTGATATAAGAACAGATAAATTATGGCTCAATGCACTTGTTTTGCTCTTGATTAGTTTCAGACTGAATCACTAAATTATTATAAGGATAATCTGCAATTTTTCATGAAATAAGATATTTTGAAATAAGAAGGAATTAATTTATAATTATAGTAAATAGCATGTATGACTGAGATTAGTATGGAACCTGGGTATTATGATTGGCATTCTATGTCTTTAAAAATTATGTATCACAGATATTAATGTGTGGTGCTTCTCTTTATTGCTGTAGGGCTCACTGGATATCTAATTTGACATTTATTTTGGTATTGTTATGGTGTTTCAATTACTTTTTTCATGTCCTCTCACAAACTGAGGCAGATAGCCACTAGAAGGACTCCACCCATTTTCAGCATATTTTTAATTAATTAATTATTATTTTTTATTATTTTTATTTTTATTCTTTTTTTGTTTTTGCTTAATCTTTACCCCATTCTATTGCCTTTCTTTCCCTCAAACAAAACCACATAACTCGATTCATATAGGTTAGACTTTCAAATAGAGGGAGAAACAAGGGAGGGCACCAGGACCAAACAGATGTATGATCACTGATAGTAAGCTAGACAAAGAGGGGACCACCTACTCTAGCAGCCTGGTTGGGGATTGTGGGGGATTTGGGTTGCAGAAAGGGAACGGGGAAGGGGGGAGGACAAATTTGGCAGTGGGTATTCCCATGATTCAATGTTAATATGTACATAAAATACTAATGTGAAAGATATGTAAGCCACTATGATCAAAATAAAAATAAAATTAATAAAAAACAAAAAAATATAAAAATATATGCATCACAATTTATCTTTTTTGAAATCTTTATTTTCATCTGATTGTGAAAAATCTTGTCAGGTCTAGAAGCATCCAGAATTATTTCTATATGAATACAGTATACACATTATATTTTTTAAATGTGTAACACACTGTCTGATTTGTGAAATTTCAGTTTAAAAATTTTTTTTTTGGTTTTTGGGCCACATCCAGTGATGCTCAGGGGTTACTCAGAAGTCGCTCCTGGCTTGGGGGACCATATGGGAAACCGGGGGATCGAACCTCGGTCCGTCCTAGGTTAGCGCAGGCAAGGCAGGCACCTTACCTCCAGCGCCACTGCCCGGCCCCTCAGTTTAAATTTTAAAGAGAACTATTGTCTTGTTTTTATCTGGAAAAGGCAAGTCTATTATTTTAATTCTTATTTCTAGACAGGGAGACATTCTAAAGTGATGTCTTTGCATATGGGAACCTGGGGTTCTATCCCTGACATCACACGGTTCCTGAAGCACCACCAGGGCAGACCCCTCTCCACCAAGGAGATTTATTTCCTCAAAGCTCGGTTTAATAGAAAGGACAATAACTGTATATTGTGAATTTTTATATTACATGAATATTAGTAGCTTCAGTGGTATTAAATTGTAATGTACAGAATATTCTTTTTGTTTTTGTTTTTGTTTTTTCTTTTTTGGGCCACACCCGGTGACGCTCAGGGGCTATTCCTGGCTTTGTGCTCAGAAATCACTCCTGACTTGGGGGACCATATAGGATGCCAGGGGATCGAACCTAGGTCAGCCAGGGTGTCTGTCCTAGGTCAGTCACATGCAAAGCAAATGCCCTATGGCGAGCCACCACTCCGGCCCCCTGTAGAGAATATTCTTTTCTAAAATCAGATTATTTGCCTGGGAAAAATCATCAACTATGTTATGATATATATACTCCATTATGATTTATTGGTATTATTATTAATAGCCGCAATTATTAAATGCCCACTATCCACTGAACCCTTTCTCCATGTTATTTCTCCTCCCCTCAGTAGCTTTGAAAGATACAGGACACTGAGTAAAGTGACTTTATCAAGTTCACGCAGGGAGCATGTAGTGGGGTCAGAATTAAAACCTAATTTTTATGATGCCCATGGGTACAGGCTTATCATAACCTCAGAAGGTCTCATCTTTTTTCCCTACTGAAGCTCCTCCAATACAGAGAAAATCAGTGCAAAGTGCCCCGGGGTTCAGGCCCTTTGTAGCCATAAGTCGCTAGCAGAAAGCTCAGAATATCTTTGAAGTCTGATGCTTTGATGCTTGAAATTTATGCAAATTTGGTTTTCTCCTTTATAATAAAAAAGCATAAAGATAACTTTTAAGCTAGGATAAAATACCTTTTGACATAAAAATTTAAGGTTTCCTGAAGAGAGCCTTTGTTGACCCTGTTGTCCTCCCAGCCTGGACCTGCATCCTGGGGTCTGCACACCTTAGCTAAGAAGATCTTGACCACCCAAAGTGCAGCTTCCTTTGATGCTTAGTGCCACATTGGCTGCTAAACCTTTCAGGTACAGAGCAATCCAGCAGTTGGTGAACCCACAGCCACAGAAGTCTCCCTAACAGGCTTGACTTCCAGCACTGTCCCAGATAGCACCAGAGAAAGAGGACAGTGGGTAAAATGCTTTTCTTACATGTTACCAACCTGTTCTGATTCCTTACACCCCATATGGTTCTCTGAGCACCACCAGGAGTGATCCCTGACCTACACAGTTGTGTAGCCCCAACTAGACACAACCTAAACCAGTCTCTGGATTCTTCATACATAGCGTTGAGTTCCCTCTCTCTGACTACAAGTTAAGAATTATTTTATTGGTGCCAAAGTAATAATAAAGCAGGCAGGGTGTTTGCCTTGCACTCAGCAAACCCAGATTTGATACCCCACATCCCCAT
>PVKC010032607.1:0-14224 GCA_004027635.1 Crocidura indochinensis | reverse complement strand
GAGTTGGGACAACCTTTCAGATTGCAATGTCAGTAAATGACAGTCCTGGGATGGACATTCTGGCATTTTCTTCCTAGAACTGTACTGTGCAACAGGATTGATAAATGCTTGCTTCTCTAAGCACCTAAGTGGAAGATTGAATCTAAATGACAAGTTCAAAATAAAATATTTTGTATAATAAATAATGCTTAGCCATTGGTTACCTACTGAAGTGGTTATATTTTAGAGAAATTGGAATTAAGATATATTATGAAGATTATTTGTACCTGTTTACTTATGGAAATATATTTAATTTAAAACCTTTATCTGGTATCTGTTTGCCTGTATCCTATTTGAAGTAGGGATATCACTGCTGCCATAGAGACCATGTTTATCGACACACACAGTAGTCTTTCCTGTCTGTAGGTAATAGACCAAAGGCTTTTGTTCCATTTATTGCTATGTCCATTGAATAAATACTACTAAAAACGAATCCATTTACATGTTTAACTCTGCAAATATAAGATACCTATACTTGAAGGGAGCTCTTAAAGAATAGAATAGTTTAGCCAAAGCTTCTTGATTGAGATATGAAGTGAGCTTCGGATAGAGTGAATAAATCTGTACAAATAGCTCAAGGCATTTGAAAGGAATAGACTCAATATCTCAACTTAAGTAGCTCAGAAGTCTAAATTAGATAATTATTTAGGCTAGAAAATGATAATGAGGATAACCTGCAGTAAGGAGAGGAATTATTTTGCAATGAAAAGACTTTTAGGTACTTGGAAGACTAAATTCATGAAAATAAATAAGAACTTGTATAAGATGATTGGTTTGGGCTCTGGCTTTTCCTGAGACTACTATGTACTTTCAATGCATAACCAGCTTTGAAAGATCCTGAAAAGCAGTGGATGAGAGAGTAGAAGTGAGTAAACTGTGTTGCGATTTTTTTTCCGTATCAGCCAGCATGGGGATCACTGTTGTATAAGCATGGAAATGGAAAAGAAAGGCATCACATGTGGGGCTGGAGTGGTGGTGCAGTGGTAGGGCGTTTGCCTTGAACGTGGCTGACCTAGAACAGATCATGGTTCAATACCCTGGCATCCCATTTGGTCCCCCAAGCCTAAGTGCATGGCCAGGAGTAACCCCTGAGCATCACCGGGAATAGCCCAAAAAACAAAACAAAACAAAGCAAAACAAAAAGGCATCACTTGAAACACCAAACATTGGTCTTGCATTTGTTTCTCAATCAGTGCTTATGTGTGGAAGGAAAATCACAAGTTGTAGTGAGATGATCATATCTGAGGAGCTCTCTGCTTCACTGCTATTCTTAGTTCTTGAGGCTTCTATTTATTTTTGCATAGAGGGAAAGAGGGTCAAATTCTGACTACCTCTGATTATTCTATTTGTGAGGGAAGAATTCTGCATTCAAACTATACAAGATAAATATCAGGGAGATGGTGAAGGAGAAAGCACTTGCCTTGTATGTGATCTACCCTAATCCAATTTCTGAGAGTCATTGCAAATGGTCCCTGAACACCACCAGGAATGTTTTCTGAAAACAGCCAGGGATAAGCTTTAAGCACTTGGTTGTGGTTCAATCACTACCTTCACCATCCTACCCCTGCAATCCCACCCAAAATTCAGATTGTATAAGATGATTGAGCACATAACAGCTGACCCTGTTTATATGTGGTAAGTAGCAGTTTTCTAGTTTCATACCGTCTCAAATTGGGAGGAGAATACTATACACAAGAGACACACAAGGCCTGCCTGGGAATGGTTAGCAGTGCTGGGAGGCAAGCTTTGTACTTTAGAGATAGAGATGATTATTGATTTCCTCAAGAGTACTGTGTTTATTTTGTATATTTTTGAGTACTGTGTTTATTTGGTTTATTTGGATAATTAGTTAATTTAACAGAAAGTCTATTTAGTTGAAGATGAAGTAAGATTCAGTTGGATCAGCTGATAAAGATGTGCCCTGAGATGGTGAAAGATATACATGACCAAATAGCAGGGCTCAGAGATAATGTATGGGGCACTGAACCTCAAAGGTGTCAGGGCAGAACACACCATTATTGGATTTATGGTAAGGTTGAAAATATTGGATTTTTGTAAATGGCCTAAGCAAGAACATAAGTAATTAATTGGGAAATAAAAGAATTGTGACTCTGTTTATAACCTTGGAACATATTTGGGAAGGATAGTTCTATTTTTCTAAACCATGATTCAAATTTTCATTTTGCTCTAGAGTGTATAAAAGAGATCCAGCAACCACAGCATGCTGAATAATTGTAGCTTTATCATTTGCAGCTTTATCAATTGTAGCTTTATCATGCCAGAATAACATTTTGGATTGGTTTCATTGGGGCTCTTCAAGCTTGAAATGTCTGATTTCCACAGGATGTGGCCTCAAAAATAAAATTAAAAAAAAAAAAAGACTAAAGAAAACTTAAAATGGCATTCCAGAGTCTAATTTTAGAGTAAAAATAAATTCAAATATTTAAATAATTGGTATCTAAAGGTAAGGTGAAGCAATAATACTTATATTTATTTGTAAAGTTTATTTTCCTGATGCAGTTAGGAGGCATTTGGTTCTTCAAACAAAACTTAATTAACTTGGGCCGGAAAGATAGTATGCAGGTAAGGCATTTGAGCCTTGAGCCAGGAGTAACCCCTGAGTGCTGTCGGGTGTGACCGAAAACAAAAAACAAAACAAAACAAAAAAACACAATCAACTTGATGCATACATGTATAGGAAGCAGAGAAGAGTGTTTTAAGTGAGTAAGAAATGTGATGAAGTGCTGTAGTGATAGCAAAATAGGTAGGGTGTTTGCCTTGCAGGCAGCTGAACCAGGTTCAATTCCTGGCATCTTGAGTGCCTGTTAGGAGTAATCCCTGAGCACAATCAGCTGTGGCCTTTAAAGAAAGAAAAGAAAGATCAATGTGTTGGAAAGAATGGCATTGAGATCTGCTAAATAAAAATTTCTAGCAAAATGAAAATTCAGTTAAATTTGAAGAAAATAAAAAAATTAGTATTTATTTATTCCATAATTGGATATTCTTTAAATTATGGTTGCCTTTTCTGTCAGTGGAGCTTAAAATTATTCAATTTGTTGGGTTACTTTTTGAGTTGAAAGTCCTTGAGAGCAAGATTTATGCTGACCTATATGTTAAAAACAGTAGTTTTACTGTCTATTTTAGGGCAAGGTATGGGCTGTGTTGAATTATTTTATTGAATGTGCTTTTCACATAAATTATAACTTAATTATTTTTAGTTTTCAAGTTTTAAATGAAAAAATAAAGGACCATAATTTCTTGTAATGTACTTTCCCTTCAAATATAGTGGCATGTAAATAGTCTATGAATAGTCATAAAAGCATGAGTTCACTCAGGTGGTGCCCCCAAACACACATGATACTCCAATTGCATCATCTGTCTCATCTATCCTAATATAGTATTATCTTCTACATTAATAGAATCAGGGATCTTGTCACAGGATCCTTTGCTTTTCCATCTGCTAATTTCCAAAAACGAAGGCAATGCATTTAAAGGTCTTTGAAAATTCAGCTTGCCAAAATATTTACCATTTGCTGAACTTGTACTTTAAGTTAGACATACTATTAAGCACACACAAGTTATCATTGGTAATTACAGATAATTTATATCTTAAATTTTCTTATTTCCATTTCCAGATATAGAAAAATGGAAGAGAAGCCCATGACTACCTAGCTGCCTTCAAATAAAAACTTGCATGTTTTACAATTGCTATGAAAAAAAAAAGACTTGAGTATTTTTTATTACTTAAGAGTAAAGTTAATTTTTATTTATTTGTTTTTATTTTGGTGGGGTTGGGACACATGGTGGCACTCAGGTGCTACTCCTGACTCTGTGCTCAGAAATCGCTCCTAGCAGGTTCACAGAACCATATGGGATGTTGGGTATTTAACCCTAGTTCATTCAGGGTTGGCTATGTGCAAGGCAAACGCCATACCACTGTGCTTTCTCTCTGGCCCATAAAGTTAAACTTTAGTTTTTGAGCAAAATTTGAATATAGAAGAGGGAGGTGAAAAGAGAGATGTGTGAGAATGCAAGCTGCTGATGTATCTTTTGACTTTTGGCTTATTGCCTAAAGGACATATTAATTTCACCTTTTATCTTTAATTTTATTTTGCACACAGCTATTATTAATATTTCATATATTAACTATCTCAATATCATACCCTCCACCCATGTGTCCACCAAGGCCGACTGGTCTCATGATGCAGGGTAGCAGTGAAGAAATACACAGCAGTCAGAAAAGATATTCACTGGAGTCAGCTTGCTGTATTTCTCAGGCTTTTCTCTGCCTTGAGTCTCTCTGGCATGTGTTCATTTTTGTCAAGCTCTTCCTGTGCTGCGTATTCCATCTCTCTCCTCACAAGCTTTGTCTCCCCCACAAAGCCAGCACTTTTTTTATTCTTTATTTTAAAACAGCCTGCCGCATCTCAGGTGTGGATGGGTCTGATCATTCAAGTTGGATTTGCATCTCAAAAGAAAGCTTTGGTAAAAGGGGATTTGGGGAAGGGTTACAATAGTGTATAAGTGACACAGTTTCTCTATACAGCCATGTGATCTTGGTCACTTGGGTTGTTTTCAGATTTTGGCTTTTGTGAATAGTGACCATAGGAATGCAGATGCTATATTATTCCTAAGCATTGTAGATCCTTGAATTAGATATCAAAAGTGGAATTGCTGGTTTCAATAGAAGCTCAATTCTTAATTTTCTTTAGAGGTCTTCATATTGTTTTCTAAAAGGGTTGGACCGATTCACATTCCTACCAGCAGCAAATAAGGGCCCATTTCTTGTAACATAGCATAAATGCATTCATATTTAGCTCTAGTGGAAATTCAGTAGATGATGAGAATTATTTAAAAGAGAATAAACTGATCAGATATTGGTATAAATAATACTTTTATGTTTTGTTTTGGGCCACACCCAGCAGTTCTCAGAGGTTACACCTGGCTCTGCTCCAGGGAACATATGGGATGCCAGTGATTTACTGGGTTGGCCACATTCAAGACAAATATATACTATTACTCCAGCCCTGAAGGGATACTTTCTTAAGCATAATTGTGAACAAATAAATGTGTGCAATTGACCTGTCAGGAATCCACTGGTGACATCATGTACAAACCTTTATCTTATGGTTATCCACAACTAAGATATGAAAATTTTATTTAAAAATAAACTTCTCCAGAAGCTGTAAACAAAATATAATAATTATACTGTAGTGGAAGCCTCATGACCCAATTACAGCGCATTGAAGAGACGTGGGTCTGAAAGCAAATGCCAAGGCATTAAGGGGATAAAACAAGTTCATGAACTTCCACACACAAACCTTCTGCTCTTCAGAAACAGAGAACTTAGTGGTGGAAAACCAAAACTCTGGGTCTTTATTCAGAAGCATTAGACCACAATCTAGGTTAGTGGTCTAAGGTTTTGGAAGGCACCAATCCAAAGCATGTTTCTATCCAAAAGTGCTTCTGACCAATGATTAACAAGCGTATCCTGGATAGGATGGAACCCAGTTAACCCAACAGTTACCATTGTTCAAAACAATTGCTATGTAAAAAGTAATTTTTTTTTGTTTTGTTTTGTTTGAAAACCATACCCAGTGGTACGCAGAACTTACTCCTTAGCTTTGCACTCGGGAATCACTACTGAATGAGCTCCGGAACCATATGTGGTGCCAGAGAATGTATTTGGGTAGACTGCACCCTACCTGCTGTACTATTGTTCTAGGCCCAAACCATCACATCTTTCATCTCTTATAATGCTACAATATAGATAAGAGTAAATATTGTTATTTTACAGCTGAGAATAATGAGGATCAAAGCAATTAAAGAACATGCTAAAATTATAACAACTGATGATCAAGATAACATTAAGATTGCAATCCAGGAGCTAATCAGCTTTTTGATTATAGAAGGTTTTGCCATAATCATGATCACATTTAATTGATTTCCTTCAGGATACCTACAGAATACATTGCTTAGGAGATTTGATTATACTCTTGCTTAAACAATGCAAATGTATGCCTTATTGTTCAATAATTGTGATCGCATAGTTTATTAAAAAATGACTTACACGTAGACATATGCCAACTAGCTTGAATACTTGAACTTTGAGGATTAACTTTGTTATTTTAACTTCCTACAAACCACAATCTCACATACATTATTAAATTTATCCCCACTTTGTTCCCTATATTCTTTTCTGAGCTATGTCACCAATTTAGTTCTCCCCCCTTTATTCCCTCCCTTTTATGCAATTGTTAATTGCATATTTTCTTTTCTTCTTACTCCTCTTTCTTTCATTTGCTTCATGTTTTTAATAGTCCCAAATAAATTAACTTTCTTTTTAATTTGAAGCATTAAATATTAATGGAGAGACTCCAGAAATTAATTATAAAGCCAAGGAAAGAATTAGGCAGCTATTAATCATCATTGATTCAGATTGCAAAAAGGACTGCTGCACACATGAGATTTTATTGAATGACGTGCTTGAATTGGTTTTTCTTTTATTTTGCCAAAGTAGAAAGGAAATGCATCATTAGCTATAAAAATCATATAAGCACAAAAATGATAAACTATCCAAATGTGGACAAACATGACACACTTAAAATATTATATTTCAGAGCCAGTGGGAGAGATGTTTTTGTAAGTGCCAGAAAGTCTAATGTGAATTTAAGCCAAATAAATACAGTGTTGAAGGTAGGGGAGGAAGTGTGAAAATATACTCAAAACAGTGAATATCTATTCCTAGAAAAATATGTATTTCATAATGTAGTACACTGGGCGCTTTATACATGAAACATCTTGGTTTGATCCATGACCCCAGTTTTTTTTAATTAATATGGTAGTAAGGGCAAATAATTATCTGGAAGTTATTATCTACCTTGTTAAATATTAAAAATATTTACACAAACCTACCTTATTAAATATTAACATATTTTATACAAAGATATTATGAGTCAGCATATATTTATAACAGACAAGATATGGAATGAGCTACAAACCTATAAAAAGTTAAAGGTGAGGTTTATGTATACAATGGAATACCAGTCAGCTATAAGAAAGTATGAAAACTCACTGTTTGCAATACCACAGAAATCACCTACAATTATGTTCAGTGAAATACTTCAAAATAAGGAAGATAAATATCCTTTTTTGTTCTTATAAGGAGATAAAAATTAAAACAAAACCCAAACGAATTCTAACAACAAATTAATTATCAGAGAGGGCAGGTAGAAGCTAGAAAATATATTTCCTTCTTTACTGTCTTTTTTAAATAGAAAATTGGATAATGATAGATGAATACTATATTTATTATGGTGGGTGGTGGATGTGGTGTGAAACTTATTTTCCAGGTCTAAATATTTGCATTTAAAACTTATACAGTGCTGGGGCCTGAGCAGTAGCACAGCAGTAGGGCGTTTGCCTTGCAAATGGCTGACCCAGGACGGACCTCGATTCCGATTCGATTCCCTGGCCTCCCATATGGTCCCTTAAGCCAGGTGTGATTTCTGAGCACATAGCCAGGAGTAACCCCTTAGCGTCACTGGGTGTGGCCCCCCAAAACAAAAAAACAAACAAAAACCTTATCCAGTGCTGTATAGCTCTTTTTTGCTGGTGCTAGGGAATTAATGTAGGATCTGGCACTGGTAAAACATGTACTTTAACACAGAAATATAGTCGTTGTCCTCATGCGATATTGTGAAACAGTCACTCCATTTTACACAGAGGTTATAAATAAATTAACTCATCCCTATGTTTAAAATTTTCAATGTAAAATTTTAATGTAACTGATCATATAATTGCAATAATATGGAATTCTGGAAATCAATCAGGATTAAGAAATTCCTAAATTTATAAATATTATTAGAATTTCATTTTGGAATCTTTTTGAAACTAAAAAAATTATACACTGTGGTTTGCAAGTTTGTTCATAATACAGTTGATTTTTTTTTTTCAGTTACAAAGTCTTTCTTAATCGAGTTTCACTCAGAAAATATACAACATCTTTTCACCAGTGGACATTTCTGCAACTAATATCCCCAGTTTTCCTCCAACCCGTCCCCTTGCCCACTTCCTTGTCTGCCTATAGGGCAAACAAGTTTCTTTTTCTCTTCCTTTTTTTTCCCTTTTAGACATGGCGATTTGTAATATTGTTACTGAAGAGATATCATGCTTATCACTTTATCTCCTTTCAGCATCCAGTTCTTGTCCAGAGTGATAATTTGCAGCTACCACTGTCTTATGAGATATTTTGAAGGAAACACCATTTTATGATAAAGTTCTTTTTATTTTCATAATACAGCTGCTTATTTATTTCACAGATACAAAGCTATTTGTGATTGAGTTTCAGTCATGCAATGCTCACTTTTCACCACTGCATATCTCCCACCACCAATGTCCCAGTTTCCCTCCCATCCTCCCCCTTGCCTATCTATGGACAGATTTCCTCCTCCTCCCCACTCTTTCCCCTCCTCACCCCTCCTCTTCCTCCTCTCTCCTTCCTCCATCTTCATCTCCATCCCCTTCATTGCCATCTCTTCCTCCTCCTCCTCCTCCTCCTCCATCCTCCATCCTCCTCCATCTTGTCCAATTCCTGCTATCATGTCCAATTACCATTATTTGGGGGAAACTTCATACTATGGATTTCTTCTCCTGACCATGATATCCATGTAGGGTAATTCGCTTTTATATTTCAAGTTTATATTTGGCTTTAAATAGATAAAAAATTATCACCATGAGCTTTATACACACACAGGAACAAATATGAATGAACTGCATTTCTGAAAGAAATTAATTTTTATTCAAAGGCTAGGTTTTGGTAATAGATCATAGTTTTAGCTTATTTCTCAAGCCACTTTTTCAATTTTTTATTCTCTTATCATTCTTTTTTTATTCCTTAACACTTTAGTTGGTACTATATTCATTTGTGAACCTGTTTCTTTATCAGATATTTGTAGTAGTTTTGTTCTTATGTAACCACAGTATTTTAGTCATTTTTGAAAATATTAAACACAAATGTAGGAACGATGCAATTATAAAGAGGCAAGAATATTTGCTGAATGATTTACAAAATTCAGAGTAGAAACTGTGATAGCTTAGTTATTACTCTGTGCCTCGGTTTCTTTGGCTGACGATGCAAATTCATCCTTTCATTTCTCTGCACTACACTTCATTTATAAAATAAAGGGCTGGGACTAAATCCCCCTCCAAGGCCCCCTTCAGCTCTGACTGCCTGTGAATTTATGAGAAGGGGAGAGCCAGAATAATGAAAGTGCAGGGAAGGGGAGAGGTTATTATTGCAAGCATTCTGGTTCCCTAATAAACAAATCTTGCCTCTTGTTATATTTCACTGCAAAAGAAAATTCTGCTTTTGTGAGATGGTAATCATAGTAAGAAGAAATTATTTACTCTGATTTATTTATTGCTTTTTGTTTATTTGTGTTAGGAGCTAACTTCCCTGACTTTAAAACAAATACATGTATGCCCATTATTTTGAATATAGAGAATAGTGTATAAAAGAGTTGAATTAATTTTCATATGTTTATGAACAGATATAACAGCTGCTAATATATGGAAGTTTCCAGCTTTATATTATGGCTATATAATATTTTATAGTTAGGTTGAGGGTCTATGTGGATCTTTCTATGGATAATCTAGTAATATATTATTTTTTTTCTTTTTGATTTTGGGTCACACCTGGCCATGTTGTGGGGTTACTCTTGGCTCTGCACTCAGGGGTCATTTGGGTAGTGCTCAGGGAATCACATGAAATGCCTGAGATTGAACCAGTGTCAACTGCAAGCAAGGCAACTACCCTACCATTGAGCTATCCCTCAAGTTCATCATACATCTACTTTTCTACTAGTACAAACAAATAAAAAGACACTAGATTAGACACTAATTTATTTATTTACAATACATCCTAATTTCCTAGACACTAATTTATTTATTTACAATACATCCTAATTTCCTAGTCAGTAAAATGTCTTTGAAAACATTATTCTAATGCACTGTACTATGTTGATATGCCCAATATTTTTGTCTATGATCACTTTTAAGTTTCTTACTGCTTCCATTAGTATTATTCTTTTTCTTATAAAAATTTTAAGCAGTTCAAACAATTACCATGAGACTACGCTATGTGCAATCAGAAGACTATATTCCTCACCACAGTAGTTTAAATAAAAGAAAATGAACCAAGAATACTGGGAATAATGGCTATTTCCCTGGTGCTTTTAGTGTAAATGAATGAAGAAAGGTGGATGGTTATGGAAAATTTGATGGTGGACTGTTATGATTTATTATTCCTTTAACATTTGCACACTTAAAAACTAATTTTATTCCAAAGGAATCAATGATCTAAAAAATACAAGTATCCTAATTTTATTAAAATTAGTAGCCATCAATAAGACTGATGAAAGCTTATTTGCTGATACTGTATTTGAGGGGGTGCAGCAACACACTAAGCTGTACCTAGTGCTTTCCTATCTCTATATTTAGGGGTTACTCCTGATGGTATTAGGGGACATATATAGTGGAGGAAATTAAATGCAAGCCAGATGTAGACCACATACAAAGCATGAGCTTTACCTTCTGTTCTAATTCTGTATTTTATTTCAAGAAAATTAGACTTCTATATATTATAAAAGAAATGTTTTAATAGTGCCTTTAGAAATGTATCACATGAAATTGATCAACTTTATTTTTTTTTTTTGGTTTTTGGGTCATACCCGGCAGTGCTCAGGGATTACTCCTGGCTCCATGCTCAGAAATTGCTCCTGGCAGGCACGGGGGACCATATGGGGCACCGGGATTTGAACCGATGACCTTTTGCATGAAAGGCAAACGCCTTACCTCCATGCTATCTCCCGGGCCCCTATCAACTTTATTTCTATTTGTAATTTAGAATTATCTTTTTTATTTATTAAAGTACATGTTTTAGAATCAAATTGCACCCATATACATGAATGGGGAAACAAAATAATAATATGGGAAATTTTTCTAAAAGACATAGCTGAAGCAATTCCCTGATTTTGAGAGAATTGTACTTATCATTATTATTCTATAAATTCAGATTATTTTGCTTGTTTATTCAAGATTATTTGTATCATTTGAAAACATTTGTATTATTACTCCTCTCCTTAAGGCATTTTCTACCTTTCAGGTACCCTTAAAACGGGACCCATGATTCAGTCCAGCTTGTGTCTATAACCTTCAAAATTATTCCACAGAAATTGTGATGACACACTTTTCTCTATAAAATATTGAGAGATATTTTGGAGTTGTAAATTAGTTCCCTGATTTAGAATTTTCTTTTTGGTATTCCTGTTCAAACAGCCTGTAACTGGGCTGGAGAGATAGCATGGAGGAAAGGCTTTGCCTTGCATGCAGAAGGACGGTTGTTTGAATCCAGCATACCATATGGTCCCCCGAGCCTGCCAAGAGCGATTTCTAAGCATAGAGCCAGGAGCAACCCCTGAGCACTGCCTGGTGTGACCCCAAAACCAAAACAAACAAACAAACAAATACGCTGCAACCTTGTTTTTAATCCTTCAACTAAGTATCAAGTTCCGATAGTTTTCTAAGGGAACATATATTAAACATTCAAAGTAGATTTGAGGATGGGGGCATACCTAGTGGTATCCTGGGTTTATTTCTGCCTCTGTGCTTAGGAATCACACTGGAAGGCCCAGGCTTATGGGATGCCAGAGATGAGCTGCATGATAGGCAAACATCTTCCCACTGTGCTCTATCTTAGGCCACTTCAAGTAGTGTTTTTAAAGTCACTTTGAATGGTAGCTTAATGGACTGAATGGATGCTTACAAGAAACCCAGATTTAATCAACAGCACCACATGGTCCCCAGAACATGACATGATCATCAGCAAGATCCCAAGCACAGAGCTAGGGGAGAAGTCTCCAGCACCACTAGGTATACCCCCAATGGAAATCAAAGCCAATAGTACTCTTTCTCACTCTTGAGTCTCTCTCCCTCTCTCTCCTTCCCTATCTTTTCCTCCCTCTTTTTATGTTCTCAACTATCTCCTCTTCTAGTGTTATTAAAAGATAGCACTAGACATAATAAAATTTTGGCTGTGTACTTCACCAAGCATCTTTTCCCCTAAGCATCTTCCCCAATTTTGCCCTGGTGGTGCTGGTGGTGGTTGTGTTGTTGGTAGTGGTGTGTGTGTGTGTGTGTGTGTGTGTGTGTGTGTGTGTGTGTGTGTGTGTGTTTGAGATCTCTTGACTCCATTGCATTCTTGATATGTTCTGGAATTAAAAAAATTATGCTATCCATTTGCACCGTCTACTTTGATATCTAGTAACCAATTTGGAAATTGTTGATGGCTGAATATTCTGGAACTTCCATTTTAAATTCTTGTTTCATATAGCTCATTCTTTATCTACATATAGTCTATAACTATTTTGAAGCATATTGCAGAAAAAGCTGGTGATTTAGTACATTTCCCTTAATTCAGGAACATGTAAAGCTTGTATATCTATTTTCAGATTCCCTGTATTTTTAAGATGCAGCAATTAAATTTAAAGAGGATTTTAATTTATTTGAGAGAATATTTTGCTCTGAAAACAAATGTAGCTACCCTAAATGACTCTGTGAGTTATGGACACGTGGCTGGTATTTTGGAGTGCCTATAGAAGAATGCATTGCATCTTTCAGTGCACACAAACTTCGTGATCACTTTAGTCAGAATAAATGGTGCAAGAATTCATACACTTTTGAAATATTAGTCATGTAATATTTTTCCTCAATTTTTTTTCTTTTGGGAGCATACTTTTTTTGGAATCCATGGTTTCTAGTTTATCATTCTGGGGTTTTGAAGGAGCAAATACTCCAAAGCAGCATCAGCAACCACAGTGAAATCTGAGTGGGCTCTGAATCACTCTTTTGAAATATAAGTAATGCCAGTAGACAGACACATTCTACCTGATTTAAGATTTCTTTATTCACTTGTTAAAGAATTCATTTTTGAGAGGTTAAAATCGTGACTCTCCAATAGATGTAAAATGAAAACACCTCAAAGAATTTATTGGACTCATCAATTAGTGAGGAAGCCAGTGGTCCAAAAGATAACTCAGGGCCTCACATTTATAGTCAGATAAAGAATGTTGAAATAAATTTACAACTGGATCTAAACTGGCAAAACTCTGGACTATCTACAGGGTCACGATAAATTGCATTCCACCAGCTAAAATTTGCATTTATATGGATAGGAATTATTTACATTAGTACCAGTTTATGATAGGTTAACTTCCATCTGTACAGAGCAGTAAAACAACCTCATCAGAGACAACAAAGATGAAGATAACAGATAACGCTGATGAATGAGTTAGCCAGGACCATCACTAAATTTCAGAGCCTTTTACAATTTATCCTTAGGAAACTATATCTCAGATCCTCTTAGGCATCACTTTATATATTTGGTGGCAGTGCTAAATGCTTTATTTCCTACATATACACTATTAGTCAAAGCTTTGTGTTAAATCACTTCCTCTGTAGAAAATAATCTGAACTTGAACTGCAGCTTGCTTTATTTGTACCGCTAAATTTTGACAGTATTCTTGTCAGGTTCCCTTTAAAGTCAGGGCTCCTAGAAACCATTGACTCTGCTTTGTATGCATCACCTAGCCTGATCTCTGGTTCACATCATGTGCTTAGTTAATAACAGATGAGAGCATGAATGATTTGAGAAAGACAATTATTCTGAGGTCACCTTGTTAACTTAAAATGTCATTTCTTCCTCCCAAGAAGAAATTAGTTATTCAAATGCAGGTAACAAAACCCAAAAAAGTTAAGTGCTTATTTGTGGGACCAGGATGTATTCAATTTTTATTTTTATTTTTATGAACGTTTTTGCATAGAAAAATATTCTTTGAAGATAAGACTGCACATTTTCGGTTATTTTTCACATTGATTCTAGGACTCAAAGTATTCTTTGTACTTACCTTGAAATATTTGGCTTTTATGTTCCAAAGAGTGGTTCTGGTGACGAGAGATTATGTTTTGCATACTATTGATGTTACATGCAATAATTTCAACTAAATATTAATTTTTAAACAGTAAGCTTCTCTGACCATAATGTTGTTATTAAAGTATCTTTGGTATTCTAGCCATATTCCTTATGTCATGGTTGATGTTATCATTAAACGAAAAACTTATATTATGT
>PVKC010032606.1:0-14212 GCA_004027635.1 Crocidura indochinensis | reverse complement strand
AAAAAACAAAAACAAAACAGAAAACAGTGCCCAAAAAGCAGCCAGAAAGGTGTAGTCTCCAAGCACATCAAAGTGTCCTAGAACTTTCCAGAATTCATTAGCATCTGGAACTGTCACACAGCCACTGTGTCCTGCAGCCACCCAGGGACAGCAGACCCCTTTTATCCTACGACCACTTACAAGTAGCTTCCTATTTGGGGGGAAGCAAAGAAAATGGGTTGGAAGCTAATGAAGAAATACGCCTGGGCTGGCCCATGGGGAGGCACCATCCTACATTCTCACTAGCACAGGGAGGTGACCCGTCAGAACAGTGACATCCCAGGAGCCAACCGCATGCGTGTACGCACACACATCACCGGGACAGCAAACAGAACCCTGGGAGAAACCCAGACGGCAGGACTGAGCTTAGCAGAGGACAAGAGAAACGAGGTTATTGTCTAAATATCGCAAGGCTTGGACACCGTGGCAGGAAAGGGATCCATCCGCCACTCAACCAACTAACTGAGTTCCTGGGTCCGCAGCAGGAAGACTCAGGCTCTGAGCAAAGTGGGCCCCTAGGTCCTGGGACAACGGCTTTCACTGGTTCCTTGCAAGAGCAGCCGGGGAGCAATTCACTTTCTACAATGGACCCGAATCAAAACACCTTGATCTACGCTCACTATTGCACAAACACAGACGCCTCGAAGGGAATTTCTGGACTTCAGTTTTCCACGCTGAGCCACTCGACTTCGCTCAGCTACCACACCGTCACGTTCCCCGGACTGAGATCCTTCAACCAACCCTTGGGCTCTCCTTCCTAGGCCTCCCGGTATCTGAGCCATTCTTGACCATCTGTTGAACTCTCACCAACTCTTCCTGCGTTCAGAGGAAAAGGGTCTGAAACATGACAAGCTGTGAGTTCCAACGACAGCCCGTCTGAGGTGTGAGAACACCTGTCAGCAGACTCTCACTATAAGAGAACTGAGCAGCTGTATACCCAACACAGGTCTGCACAGCTCAGATTCCCGTAGCCTTGACTTTCTGAGTCATGGGCAACCAAGCAGCAGCTCTCATCCCGAGATCAGGGAGCAATGCAGAGCAGGGGTCCCATGGCTAGGCAGTGACTGCTGGACTCTGGCATCAAGGGGTTCTGACCCAGCAGGTCTCAAGAGTTCCTAAGGGATTTCTAGTATTTACTGCTGTCTAAGCACCAGGAGCTCCTTCTGTGATGTCAGGCGGACGCCAGAAAGGAGACAGCGACAACTCAAAGCCTTGAGACCACAGCTACTCAGGCTAATTTCCCAGGGTGACAGAGCCCCGAAGTCGAACTAGTCTGAACTCACCTATCCTGAGGGGAAAATAGAAGGGCAAAGGGCCGGAGCGGTGGCGTGGAGGAAATGGTAAGGCATCTGCCTTGCCAGCTCCAGCCTAGCACAAACCTTGGAGGGAGGGAGGGAGGAAATAAAAGGGCAAGATTTCCAGAACTTGTACAAAGAATCGGAGAGGAATTTGAGGAGACAAACCCCTAACAAAATACCTTTACACCATCCAATGACTTCGGGGGCATTGCCTCTAGTGCACCCAGCCCAGTTGGACACCCCTAGAGATGTTCTTTTGTTTGTTTGTTTTGTTTTGGGGGCATACCCAGTGATGCTCAGGGGTTACTCCTGGCTCTGTACTCAGAAATCACTCCTGGCTTAGGGGATCATATGGGATGCCGGGGGATTGAACTGTGGTTTGTCCTAGGTCAGCCTCCTGCAAGGCAAATGCCCTACCACCGCGCCACCACTCTGGTCCCGCCCTGGGAGACTTCTTCAACCACTAACAGAATGAGGCTGAGCTCGTTAGAACAAGCACGGGACAGTAAAAGCAGAATGACTTGTTTGCTATAAAAGGGACAGATATTCTAATGCCAGCAATCACTTAAACTGAATAAAAATATGGGCAATTTATCGAAAAGCTCACCATCTCTGACTCTGCTCTTTAAGTCTTTCTTTCTCAACTTTCCTTCTCAGAAGGAACTTTCCTTCTCAGAAGATAAAGTTGGGAATTCCTACAAGGCCATTTAACCGGTAGTTACAACTGCAAGTCCCAGCACCCAGAAGTGGTGATGTAGGCCCTGACAATGTCACAGCTGGACAATAGGTGTGAGCAGGGTCCCAACTGTGTGTGAGGAGCGGCCCTGGCCTAGCCTGGTGCTTGGCTTTTCAAAAACCGGCAGCTACACAAACTGGTCCTCAGTCCCGAAAGGGGAAGATCTTGTTGCAAACGTGATGACACACGAGTCGGCCATTCACAGTCCAAAAAGGCACAGAAGCCCCAGCCTGTTTCCCACCTGAGGTGGCTTTTCACTGTGAGCTGCCTAAAAATAAGGGCAGGAGCAGCTGGAAGGAACCAAACCTTTCCAGCAGCTTTCCCTGAGCACTGCTACCGAGAATCCCCCAGTGAGGGTTGAATCCGCTGTGTGCGCCCTTTGGGGAGGCTTCTCCATCACAAGGACCAGCACAAAGCCCAAGGCAAAGCTGCCTCATCCTCCTCCCCTGCAGGCTGCCTCCTGGCAAACACAGCAACGCCCACACCCCCAGGCGAAACCTCCTTAGCCTCCAGCCCAGGGCCATCTTCTTAAGACAAGACTCTCACAGAAGAATCACTTCCCAACTTGCAGGGACCGGACAGAGAGAGACATGCTGGGCTGCAGACATACTTCTCCAGGGTGGCAAGCAGGGGATCTGGCTCCGGACTGTTCTGGATTTGTAACATCTGGTCTCTGCTCAGGCGAACGATTTCACAAAGTGACTGTGATGCATTTGAGTGCCGCTAAAGAAAAAAGAAGAAAGGCTTTTTAGCCATAAAACACACCAAAAGCTAAAATTCTAATAAAAAGTCAGAGGAAATTTCTTAGGAACACAAAGTAACATTGGTCATTAAGTTATGCTTGGGAAACACAATGCTCACACAGCCTGGGTGTGTGACACTGCTGAAACTAATGAACTTTTATCCCACAAGACCACATAGCACTAAACTAAACAGGAAGATGGGATCAAAGTTGTAGCAAGAAAGAAAAATTCTACAATGTGGGCGGGGGGAGATACCTCCAAATAAAATGTTTTAACAGCACAGAAAAATAAACACGATTCATCGGTTTAATAAAAGATTTTCTGGGGCATGTGGTCAATCCAATTCAACCCTCAGCAGCCCCATTTGGTTCCCCCATAGCACTGCCAGGAGTGATCATTGAGTGCAGAATCAGGAGTAAACCCTGAGCACGAAGGGGTGTGGGGAACCCCCCCCCCCCCACACACACACAAAATAAGACTCCTGACCCAGCCTATGTGTTTGATATTTTGGCACTGGAGTTCGGGTCCTGAGGTTTGACGCTTTCCCAAGAGGTCCCATCAATTCTCTATGCCACATCTGGCAATGCTCTTGGGGGTAATGCCAGGGCCCCTGCACCAGAGCATGAATTCCCCACCTCGGAGCCTTCTCCAGAGTGCATTTGCTTCATGAGAAAAAAATCCTCTGACTCCACTGTAACCAACAGCCTAGAGAAAAGGTCCCTCACAGATCCCTGACCCATCACTTCTAGGGGCAAACATGAAGACGGTCTGGAGGGAAAGGGGCTGCTCCTTTGTTCCTCATGGCTCAGAGTCCTACACTGGCCACAGGAGCAGCTCCTGGAAAGGTCATTCCCTGGCTACCCTGCAGGCCTCCAGAACTGAGCTGAAAGCTCTCCGTGCCCATCACCGGCACTTTAGATACAGACTGTGGTGAGGACAGGAGGTCACCCCATGTTGGGTCTGAGGACACCCAGACTCGCACTGTGCTGCCAGAGTAAAAAACCCAAATGGATGGGCCAGAGATAACACAGCGGTAGGGAATTTTGCCTTGCATGCCGCCGACCCGGGATGGGCCTGGTTTCAATTCCTGGCATACCATATGGTCCCCTAAGCCTGCCAGCAGCAATTTCTGAGCTCAGAGCCAGGAGTAGCCCCTGAGCACCGCTGGGTACAGCCCCCAAAACAAAACAAAACAAAACAAAACAAAAAACCTAAATGGAGACGGAGCAACATTGCTAGGGAAGATGGGGAAGAAAAACCAGGTGCTAGAGCTGGAATAAAGACCCAGTCTTTATTTAGTCTGCTGGGCACAAAACCCGGCCCTGCAGAGGACACAAACCTGGAGTCACAGCCTGCGGGTTGAATGCTCCGTTGCTGGGAGCATTCGGGGTAGAAGCAGGATGTTATGCTCAGGAGGATTTGGGGTTTAGGAAAATGGCCCACCCCACCACAACAGCCACAGCCACACCCTGTGCCAACTACACCCGGCACCTTTGCATAAACTCAGTTCGGTCAGCCACGAGAACTTACATCTTCCTCTTGCGATGGGTGAACTATTTCCACCAGCCTCTGGATGATCTTCTCCTCGTTTAGCCACTGAAAAACACATCACAGGAGTGATCAAAGCCATGAGTGGCTTGGGTTCAAGCCCAGGGGAGAGGAAGATACCAGGAAACAACCGACACATTTTTTTTTTTGTTTTTGGTTGGGCCACATTCGGCAGCGCTCAGAAATCGCTCTTGGCACCATATGGGATGCCAGGATTCGAACCACCATCCTTCTGCATGCAAGGCAAACACTCTTCCTTCCACGCCATCTCTCCAGCCCCACAACTGGCACATTTTAAGCAAAACATTACTGGTTCCTCTGCACTTTAAACGCCACAGGAAATGAAAAGTCCCCCCTCCCCCGCCCCCCGTAAAGGGGCAGTAAACGCTATTTTATTTTACCAGTCATCGATAGCACCACTCCCCAAACGCCCAGACCTGCACACAACTCTCCTTCTCTCAACCGCCAGTCCTCACAAACTGGAGGGGCTGAGTGCTTGGCCATTAAGGCACGACGGCAAGAAAGGTGGAAGCTGCACCTTCTCTGGTCTTCGCTCAGAAAGCAGGTTTAAGAGTGCGCGGGGAGGGGGGGGCGCACAGCAATGATACGGGGAGGGTATTTGCCTTGCACATAGCTGACCTCAGTTCAATCCCTTATAAGTTCACCCTATATGGCCCCGAGTTCCGCCAGGAGTGATTTCTGAGCACAGAGCCGGAGTAAGCCCTGAGCACCATAGGGGTAAGGTTGGGGGTTAGGGGGAGAGAGGGAAATAGAGGGAGGGATGGGAAAGAGGCAGGACGGATGAGTGGGGGGGAGGGAGAGAGAGAGGTCTTGCCCTCTTTTTTGGGCCTCTGAGCACATGCAACTGAACAATTGCACCCCACAGTCCACTCCCTCAGGACCACCTACACTCCAGCCTTCCAGGGCTGCCCAAGGAACACCAGGCTGGGAGTGAAGCAGCCCAAGTAGACCCTCGCACCCCGAATCTGGACCCACAAACTAGAGTCTCTTTTCATCGATCTCACAGCCACTTCTTCCCCCACCAGCGGCATCAAAGGTGGGTGACCCAGCCCCGACCCCGGCCCCACATGGCTACTCACATTGAGCACATCTTGCCTGGGCTGTGGGGGCTCGATGCACGTGAGGAGCCTGAGCAGCAGGTCCATGATCGCCGACGTCCCAATGTGCTTGATGATGAGGTCGACAAAGTCCCGCTTCTTCTTCAAGAAATCCACGATCTGCAGGACCAGAAGCCAAAACTGAAACACCAGCAGCCTCACTGGGAACTGCCAACTTGGCATTCTTGGCCATCATGGCACCCCCGGGTCCGCACCCCGCCCCTTTAGGGGTGCACAGCAAATGCTGAGTGGGCAGTTACATGCCACACAGAAAGGTCCTGCCGGCTGTCACGCTGTGTCAAAAAAGCAACACATGGCCCGATGTGGGCCTGCCCACTTCCATGACAACCTCCCAACCAGTGAGGATCCCCTGAAATGCCCCAAGAACAAGAGACAAGACCACTGCACCAGAACTCTGAAATGAGAGAGTGTGTCACTCCGGGTTCAGAGACATGGCACTAGGATGCAGACATCTGAAACCCAGACAGACTTCAGCCAGGGAGGGAGGAGGACTCAGACAGATAGATCAATGGTAGTCGGTGACCAGCAAATCCCCAGGGCAGATTCAACGAGACGGCCAGAGAAAGGAGATACAGGAAGGACTCAAGAACAGTTCCAGCAGGCCCAGGGGTCATCCAGACCCTGCCCATACAAGACAGGACAGAATGGGCCAGGTGTGGCAGGGACCCTCTGAAACACCTGTGAGGTGGCTAGTGGGGTTGCTGCATTCAGTGCAGGAACGAGGGACCGAGGACCAGGCTGAGAAAGTATCTGACTAGAAGGTAAAATATTCAGTTTGGTAGAAACTGAACTGTGGGCTCCCTGAGCACACAAGAGAGACTCTAGCCAGAACTGGTGACCAAATATACTGCTCACACAGGCCGAAGCAGCTGATAATTCGTTGCTCAGCAGCCCAGGGGTCCGTGTCACAACGGAGTCACACAGGATTTCCTACCAGGTGCAGAGGGTGCACTGGGAGAGAAGAGGGTTCCATGGAACTGGGGGACAGCGAGCGCACCCCAACTGAGGTCCAAGGACAGAAGCACGCCCCACATGAGGTGCACTAAGCACCAAATGCAGATAGCAACTGGGCCTTGTTCCTGCTGGGAGATGGTCTTTACTGCCTTAATTCCCACAAGCAAGGGTGGGGGGGCCACATGGGACCTGGACTGGAGTGACATTACTCCGCTCATTCTGAGCCCGATGAGGGAGCCCCTGTGAAAGCTCCAGGCTGTCTGTTCAATGTTTAGTGGCTGTGGCCTTGTGAGAGCGACCTGGCCTAATTGAGTCTCCGGAGCCCAGGAGCTGTGCTGTTGAAAACCAGCAAGGCCAAAGTGCTTCAAGGGCTCGCACTTGGCTCAACTGGTAGTGGGCGAACCTCCTCCAAAGGAGGGTGGAGATAGGAGTATTTGTACGGGGACGGGGTGTCACCTGAGAGAAAGGTGCTCTGCTTTCAGTGAGAAGCGCACAGCTGCTCAGCTGGCAACAGGAGACAGTGACCTGTCTGCAGAGCAAGTACGAGACATGTCCATGTCGCCCTGGCCCTGGACAAACAGCCTGAGCTTAAAATAGGTCTGTGAAGAGCAGGGCAGGGCAGGGTGCCTGATTAAAGAAGAAGGTAACTGGGCCCCAGCAGTTAGTTGTGACATCCATGCCCTTAGCCACTGCCCCAAGCGCTGTTCCCTAGGATCCTGTCTTCTGTGAGGAACAGCCCTCACACTGGCACCCCTCAACAGAGAGCCTCAGGCTGAATAGCCATCCAAGCCCCCCAGAAAACGTTGCTTAGCCCCAGACCTGGCCACAATCCAGGTCTCGGGTGGTGCTGCCAGGCAAGGCCCACACCTCCCAGAGACCTGTACAACTGCTGGTGGGGAGTTTGTCTCCGGAATAAAAACAAAGCAAAGGCAGGTCAAGAAAAAGGAGGCAGAAGGAGTGAGGAACCGGAGTGATAGCATAGCAGGTCAGGTATATAGCAGATCTGGGATGGACCTGGGTTTGATCCCTGGTATTGCTCCCATATGGTTCCCCAGCCTACCAAAAACAATTTCTGAGCACAAAGCCAGGAGTGACCCTGAGTGCCGTCAGGTGTGACCCAAAAATAACAGAAGGTCAAGGTAGGGTGGGAAAACAACAACAACAACAACAACAACAAAGGCATGCAACAGGGGGACCCCCACCCCAGCATTCAGGTATGAACTGAACAGCAAAGAGACATTTTCTCTATGGAAAGTCTGTGCCCAAACGCCTCAGGTTAAACACAAACTTTTCTGTGTTGATCTAGAACAGAAATCACCATTTCTAGAAACCACGAAACCCACTGCCCTTTGCCAGAAAAAGCGGGTTCACGTTTCATTTGGGGCAGCACAGAGGGCAAGGCCCCCCCAACCTCACCCTCTGGGGGTGGATGGGACATAAAGTGGGCACGTAGACATGGGTCTGCTCGCAGTGACCCCAGTGCTCGGATCACCAGAACAGATCAGGCCCACTCACTGGCAGGCCATCCAAGGAAACAGACAGCGAGAAAAGTGTTCAGGCAAAAAGGGTGTCAGGATGGGGTGGTGCAGTGAGGAGAACACTAAGAAAGGTGCGAGTTCAAGTGAGTTTCTGGCAGTGCCTAAGGGGAGGCCCCACACAGAAGCCTGAATCAGAGTCCCTGGGCATCTGCTGGGCACCTTGTGGTGACCAAGCAGCCCTGCTCCTGGCTGGTGCGTGTTCTAGTTACCTGTTCTGGCTTCCTGCTGATGAGGATACTTAGCACCTTGCTGAAGAAACTGGCGAGGAGGGGGTTCAAGGGGGAGTCGCGGAGGAGGAAGCTGTACAACCGCACAAGCAGGGACTCATCACCCCCCAGTCGGTCATTCATCTGGGAGACATCCGAAGTGAGCAGCTCACAGGATATATTCGGGTACCTGGAAGAACAGGACAAGCATGTCATCGTCTCCACATCTCCAAGGACAGCTGACTTGACAATTCAAACAGCACCCCAGGAGGCGTCCAGGATGTCAGGAGGAAAGGACCAATGTCTTCACAAACTAGGAAATGGTTTGCACTCATCTGCTCGTCAGTTCGCTAGTATACCTTAAACATACTTTGGAAACCAAGCCACATAGAGAACCAACCCTTTCGCCCCGAAATGAGCAGAGGCTGGACATGGGAGCCACACGGCAGGGCCTGGGCTCACCAGTGGCCAATGCTGCACCCTGGAAGGTGCCTGGCTCTGGGTGCCCACAGAAGTGTGCTCGCAGCTGACTGTGGCCCACCAGGCAGCAGATATGTCTCTCTTCTCCCTCTGGTCTCTCAGTGGCGTTAGGAAGGGTCAGGCAGGCTCTTCCCAAGCATACGCGCACCCAGGTCCCGGCTCTGCCTTGACAGCTCCCAGGGAGTGGCCAGGATCCAAGTCAGTGAGGAAGGCCAAGGGCCACCACTCAATGCTGTGGGGACAGCAAAGCCAAGGGACTGGAAACAACGGTCACGGCCTGAAAGAAAGCCGGGGAGGTCCCAAACTATCTCCAAACCAACAGGAGTAGGGGGGATGGAAGTAGGGTGAGGATGGTGGCAGAGACAAGACGGCAGAATGGGCAGCAGGTGGGCGCAAAGAACCCAGGGGCAGCAGCTGCCAGACTGCGTGCACATGCGGCAGGCCCCAGCTCGATTAAAGTCAGGCTGGCCTTGCCTTTCGGACACTTGGGTGGGCGGGCATGGGCACCCAGCTGTAACAGGGGCTGACAAGGACCTTCCTCAGCCCCCACCAGCAGGATGCTGAAGAACCAGATCCTTGAGCTCTGATCCTGTCCCTGCACCTCACTCTACATCTGTCCTGTAGACATACAAAAGCTCATGGAGGGACAGGAGCAGGAATTTGACTGGGCTTGACTCTATCAGTTACTTCCTAAACCTGCTGCAAAGCTCTAAAACAAAGGTGTTCCCCAATTTCCCCAAGTCCTTTGATATATAAAAGTCTACCTGAACAGGTACTTTTGTCTCTCACTTGACCTTTCCGCTCCTGGTGAATTTGTACTGGTTTAATAAAGAAAGGACAGTTTGGCTTGGGGTGCAAAGTGAGACCAGGAGGCGAGAAGCCACTGACTTCGTGACTCTTTCCTGACTGGTTTGGTTTATTAACTCTTCACAACTGCCCTACCTGCATCAGATCTGTCCACCGGGGGTTGGAAATACAGTGCGTGGGTGATTTCACAAGGTGGGGTTATTTTACAGAAGCTCCCTCTTCTCACAATAGTTGAGAGAACAAGTGACACACAGGAGACGTCCGAGCCACTGTCCCCGCCGGAAACAAGAGTGTGGCACTGGAGTCCAGAAAAGGACACAGAAAAGTTTTAATTGGGGGCCAGAGCAATAGCACAGTGGTAGGGTATTTGCCTTGCACGCAACTGACCCAGGACGTACCTTGGTTCGATACTCCGGAATCTTATCTTATATGGTCCCCTGAGCCAGGAGCGATTTCTGACCGCATAGCCAGGAGTAACCCCTGAGTACCGGGAGCTCACACCCCAAAGAAAACCACCAAAAAAAAGAAAGAAAAGTTTTAACTGGTCACAAAAACCTTCATGTCTATGGCACAAGCACTCGTGAGTGGTCCACCCAGAGAAGTCTGAGTCCTAACATTCAAACAGCCCAAGGCCATGCTCAAAGGCCTGAGTTCAGCTTCACAGTCAGCTTGGAACCAACTAGCACTACCTGGGCCTCCCCAAGCACCACTGGGTGACCAACGGGTGCAGTCCCCAACTCCCAGGGATTCCTGCATTCGGGGCTGAGATTCCTCTCCCTCTCCACTCAAATCAAACGTGTTTCTAAAATACCCCAAGTGTTTTCTAAAACACTTGAGAGAAGCCCTACCCCTTGAGAGAAGCTTGCTTTGTCTTGCTCCCATCTCATGCTCTGACCTCATTCCGGTGCAGAGGTCAAGGGAGAGACCCAGCGCCTCTGATCTGTCCCTTGGACACGCTCCATCCCTTTCCCCCTGTCTTGTTCCCTCCAAATTTCTTTGTATCCACAGGCCACTCCCCCCACCAGAGCCACTTGTCTTCTTGGAAAACTCCCTCCCCAGTCTGCAGAGACCCTGGGACCCCCACTTTTTCCCTCTGCTCCCCCAAGGCTGCTGGGCCCACAGCCCTGCCAGTCTCAGGAGACCCTCCCTGCCTCTCTAGCTCTGCTCAGGACCCACTGTGAACCTCTGCTCAATGCAAACTTCTGCCCAGGGTTTTCAACTCAAAGGGCCCTGCCAAGGGATAGGCACCAACTGCCAGAAAATAAGAAGCCTGTAGGAAACCTGGCCTGAAGTTAAAGAAAATACTGGGGGGCCGGAGAGATAGCATGGAGGTAAGGCGTTTGCCTTTCATGTGGAAGGACGGTAGTTCGAATTCCGACATCCCATATGATCCCCCAAGCCTGCCAGGAGTGATTTCTGAAGGTAGAGCCAGGAGTAACCCCTGAGCACTGCCAGGTGTGATCCAAAAACAAAAAAAAAAAAAAAACAAAAACAAACAAACAAAAAAAGGCAATACTGGGCTCTGACCTGGGCAACTAGTATGGGGTCTGGAGCCCAATGTTGTACTCACATCGCCACACATGCCACTTTGCCTCTACATCTTTAACCCTGCAAAGCTCAGATCCTGTCCGGACACAGCTGACAGAGACCTGTTGGCCATCCTGAGAGTGGACGGAGATACCCAGAGGCACAGCTGCCTAGCACCCTGTTACACAGGCTCAGCCAAAGTCATGAGCACTCTGAGGTCAAGTGAGTCCTTCCCTAAGCACAGTGGCAGCCTCGGTGACGGATGTGGTCACTCCATTCAGGCAGGATAATGGGACCGGTAGGGTTCTGCTCTGCCAAAGACTGGGGCAGGCACCAAGCACAGCACAGCCCCAGCCAGCATGGGATCCCACACTTGCAGCCACTTGGCGGCCTCCTGGCAAGCAAACACCAGTCCAGCAGCTCTGCGACTGCCTCTCTCCCCTGCCGGGTTGCTGAGCCCAGGTGGGCTGCTGTTAGACATCAATGTCTGTCTTAATGGCTGGACAGAACAGGACTTCCAGAAATTCAAGTCACCAGCATTTTTTTTTTTTTTTTTTGGTTTTTGGGTCACACCCGGCAGCGCTCAGGGGTTACTCCTGGCTCCATGCTCAGAAATTGCTCCTGGCAGGCATGGGGGACCATATGGGGCACCGGGATTCGAACCGATGATCTTTTGCATGAAAGGCAAACGCCTTACCTCCATGCTATCTCCCGGGCCCCAAGTCACCAGCATTTTGACAGTCAAATTCTCCCCAGGAATAAAAAGGCATCTGGAAGGAGAGGCAGACTGGGGTCACCCAAGGAAGTGCAAAGGAGAATTAGAACACAGTCCTTACTAGCCTGTTACGTCCACCCAGTGCAAAGAATAGTTTGCTTTCAATACTGAATGTTGGGGGACCAATTACTCCAAGAGTTGCAAATAGGGATAGAAGACAACACAGTGGGAAGGCGCCTGATCCCTATACGGTCCCCTGAGCACCGGGCACGGGTGGGGTGGGGGTGGGGCCACACAAAAACAAAATCAAAACAAACCACAGGTTAAAAAATTTTTCACTAGAACCCCAATCCTTTCAATTCAGGGGAGGAGGTGGTTTCAGAATGACTCTGCAGGACTCGTGCATGCCAGTCCCTCATAGCTGACCTAAGGACAGCACCAAGGAGGAGGCAGCAGCCACAGCAGGTAGCGAGCCTGGTCAGGCGCTTCAGGGTCACCAAACGTCAGGTAACTTTTCCTGATGCAGTGTCCCACATCACCGTCTCAGGCTTAGTTGGGGAGTGTGATCCAGGGAGCCCTTCATCCTGCCCTCCCAGTTCACAGAGCAGCGACTCCCTCACTCTTTTAGGAAATTCATCACTATTTTGCTCTTTGGCACAAACCTTCCACCACCACCTAGAACATTGGTGTAGAGTCTCCAGTACAGCAGCCCTCCCTCCTCCGTTTCAAAGGCTCTTACTTGTATCGGATCTTCTCGTCCATGTCCTGAGGTGGCTCTTCTATAATGAAGGAAACTAGGTCTTCGAGGCATTCTGCTCGTAACAGAAACTCTATGAGCTTTCGGTTCTGGGCCTTGCACTCCTGCAGCACATCCTCCTCGTCCATCAGCTCCTTCAGCGTGACGTCGTCCCTCTCTAGAAGCGTGTCTATGTGGGATGATGAGTGGAGATCAAATTTCCAAAACATGCTGGTCTAAACGAAACGCAGAGAGTATTGGAAATAAAATTTCGACTCCACATTCATCTTTTTTTTTTTTTTTTAATTTTTGGGTCACACCCGGCAGCGCTCAGGGGTTCCTCCTGGCTCCATGCTCAGAAATTGCTCCTGGCAGGCATGGGGGACCATACGGGGCACTGGGATTTGAACCGATGACCTTTTGCATGAAAGGCAAACGCCTTACCTCCATGCTATCTCCCGGGCCCCCACATTCATCTTTCAAAGGTCAGTTTAGGCGCAGCCCAAGGAAGGTGTTGTCTCGGGCCGTTTAAAGGACCAGGAGCTTCAGGCTGAGTCTATCAAGTGCCAACCCTGTGACCAGAGCCCAAATGCAGTTTGAAAACCATGTCCCCTGCGATCAGAGTGGGAGTACAGTGGGAAGGGTGCTTGCCTTTTGCACACAGCCAACCTAGGTTCAATCCCTGGCACCCCATAGGGTCCCAAGCACCACCAGGAGTGATCCCTGAGTGCAGAGCCAGGAGTATGCCCTGAGCAATGCCAGACCCGATTTTTTTTTTAAAGGAAGTCCATAAAGCCCACAGCAGTTCTATCAAATGGGAGCAGCAAGGAGAGAATTTGGGACGTTAGAGACAGAAACCTTGAGAAACCTCCCATCCAGCTACAGGAACACTCAGAATGGAAGGTCTAGACAGGCAACATCTTGGGATTCACGGGAAGACCCACTGGTCTCCTCAGGAACCCCCCTCCCCTTGCTGTCAGCATCCTGAACATTACCACCAAGGTGCCTGGCTGAATGGCCATGGTCCCCATGTCTCCATAGCTAAGTTCCACCCGACCTCCCAGGAACTCAGAGGAAGCCTCTTCAATCAGGGGACAGTCAGACACAGCCAACAAAGGTGCTCAAGGCCAGGCCACAGGGCAGTGGGAGGGCACTAGATGGGCACAAGGCTCACCCAGGTTTCACACCCCACTCAGGCATCCCGCATGGTCCCCCAAGCCTGCCAGGAGTGATTCCTGAGTGCGGAGCCAGGTGTAACCAGCCCCTAAGCGCTGCTGGTGTGACCTCCTAAAAATAACAACAGGGGCCGGGCGGTGGCGCTGGAGGTAAGTGCCTGCCTTGCCTGCGCTAGCCTAGGACGGACGGCAGTTCGATCCCCCGGTTTCCCATATGGTCCCCCAAGCCAGGAGCAACTTCTGAGCGCATAGCCAGGAGTAACCCCTGAGCATCACTGGGTGTGGCCCAAAAACCAAAAACCAAAAAAATAAATAAATAAATAAATAAAAATAACAACAACAAAGTATGCCGGAAAGGGAAGATCTCAGCAGCTCTAGGACCTCTCTTTCCCCAGCAGTACTGTTCCCCAAAAAGTACTAGAAAGCACTGGTACCCAGAAGACTTTCTATACACCAGCAGCAGTCAGAACAATAAGAGGCCAAAGGGGAAGACTCAGAACTCAGGGCTCAGGGAGAGATCTCAGAACTCGGGATCCAGACAGACTCAACTCAGGGCCTAGAGAAAGAATCC
>PVKC010032605.1:0-14255 GCA_004027635.1 Crocidura indochinensis | reverse complement strand
CTCAACTCTGCAAGATAAGAGAGAAAAAAATTAGAAGGATTTGTGTAAGGAATGAATACAAAGTAACTCATGTACCTGTAATGAATATACAGCCTATATGTAAGGTTTTTGAATTAAGAGTTTTTAAGTCTAATTATTTCAAGGAAAGGGAATTATTCCCAAGTTTGTATAGAATGGGTTGTAAAGAATCTCAAGTAGGTAAGCTATCTTATTTTGTAAAGCTTTTTTAAAATACTAAGGTTCTGCACTCCTGTCAGATGTAATAGATTATAAAAGGATTCACTGCTTTTCTGCCACAGCTTTCTCAAGCCATCTGGGGTCACATTTCTCACCAGCCACCACCTTGTATCCAAGTGAAATAGAAAATTAGTGGGTAAAGAAATTGCGTGATATTGAGGAAGAGGAAAGAAGTGGAAAAAATGTTGATTATGAAAGACAACTTTGGGAGATTTGAATAACATGGGCTATTTTTATAGTATTGTCATTTAGGCTATTCTTAATTGTGTTTACTACAGCAAGTTCTTCTGTGCATCTTTAACTGAATATATAGCAGCTGAAGAAGAACGATCCTAATAGTTAAACATTTCTTTAGACAGAAATTGGAATACGACCAATAATTCAGGCATACTCTCACTTAAATGTTTCAGGAGAAATTGAGGCAAAGGAGAGATGCCTGAATCCATATAGACTAGTCTTTCGTATCACTGAGAAAGTCTTAGCCATTTCTTTGGCTACTTTAACACCCCTTTATCATGGGCATAAAGCAGTTGAAAATACATATAAGGTGATTTATTTCTATTATTTAAATGTATTCTTCAGTTTATAATACCACCGTTTATCACATGAAAGAGAGAATCATTGTTTCTTTTGTGAGTGGAGCCCAAGAAAAATGTCACTGTGCCTTGTTTCTTCTTGTAGAAAAGCAAAGCTGTAATTTCTCAGTGTCTGAAGTTTTTCTTTGATTCTGAGCATTGCATGACAAAGATCAACCAATGAAATTTCTGACTACTTCTTTTATTCTATCTACATTTCTAAGTATTTGTGCTCTACAAGGTACTGATGAACACTTCCCTCAGTTTGGTTTGACTTAATATATTTGCAGGAATGGAATTTGTTTGGTTTTGTTTTAAAGTAATCCCCAGGATAGCATTCAAACCATTTTCATTTGCCTACTCACTTCTCTATTTTCAAAGTTTCTGGATTGCCAATATGTGGCATATATTACCTGGCTTATTACTGCTCACAAACACTCCGCAGTGCTAGAAATATTCTACACTGTTCTGAGTGGCCCCATATGTTTATTGTGTGCTTCAAATTTGGTTATTGAATCTGAAGAATTGAATTTCTAATCTCAGTTCATTGAAATTTAAATGCCCACTTGTGACTGACTGGTGGTAACCATTGGGAGCAATGTAGAAATAATTAGGTTTTAACAGGCTTAGGTGCTACCTGATTACAGCATATGATAAAAAAAAGGATCTGAAGTTGGTGAGATTTCACACTATACTCAAATGTTATAAAATATGTATTCTTGATTTTTTCCCCCAGAAACCTTCAGTAGACTATTATCAGCTAATCCTCTTTGGGACTAAAGAGCAGAAATGGTATTCATCTCTCTTGGTTTCTTTGAGACCAGATTTTGTATAAACCTGGAATAATTTACTTGTTTCTGAATCAGTCCAACATGAACACTTTGTATTTGCCATATTAAGAAGAAAGAAGCATAGTCGATAGCCAGGAAGCGACCTTAACTTGGTTTAGATTTGCAGAGTTCATATGAAAGCACAGCTTGCTGCTAATGTAAAGCATGTGGGGTAAGCCCATGGAGAATTAGTTTTCCTTCATGATTGAATGTTAGTATTCAGTGGTATGTGGAAAAACAGTGTGTTGCTTGCACAGGCAAACAGCTGTTGTTATCTGAAAAATAATCATTATGATAGAAAGCACACGTTTTTCATGTTTTCTGTCAGAATTTGTTCTGTATTAAAAAGAACATGCTTTATCTGAAAAAAAAGTAATTGGTAATTTAGGATATTAAATAAAAGTTTTTACACATACCATACATATGAAAAGCTCAGATTTGATTCCCAACACAGCATAAGTCCCCTGGCACTGCCAGGAGCAACCCCTAATCACATAAATTGGAGTATTTCCTGTCAGGCATCATGGCTGTTATCCAAATAATCATGGAGTACACCCTGATCGTGGTTGTGATTTAACTCCACCCCACAAAAAACGTTCTTAGACAGTAATAAAAGCTGTTTTAATTTTTTCTCCCCTAAATACCGTTTTTGTCACACACATACAACATGAAAAATATTCCTGGAATTTTTAAATTTTCAAGTGATCACATTCAAAAAGTAGAAATAAGTACATTGATTAATACTTTTTGGGACCTTATTTTTTTTTTTGGTTTTTTTTTGGGGGGTCACACCCGGCAGTGCTCAGGGATTACTCCTGGCTCCATGCTCAGAAACTGCTCCTGGCAGGCACGGGGGACCATATGGGGCACCAGGATTCGAACCGATGACCTTTTGCATGAAAGGCAAACGACTTACCTCCATGCTATCTCCCGGGCCTTTTTGGGACCTTATTATATTGAGAAGATTTCAATATGTAATCAAATAAAATTGATGAGTTATTTTCTACTCTTGTTCTGTAATAAGTCTGAAATTTAGTTTGTATTTGAAGTTTATTGCATGAAATGAACTAGCTAGTTCTCTAGTGCTCAGTAATGACATATGGCAGGTGGCTGTTTATTGGACACAATGGTGTTAAATCCTTACCCAGGGTCTAGTGAACCATGTTTGACCTTGTGAGTTGTAATTTGTCAAAACGCATGAGGAATTATCAAATATCCAGCAAAGATCACCAGTTCATCTACTACATTTCTTGTTGTGCATCCAGCTTAGATTAAAATGATCAGATAGGAACATAGATACAAGAATACAGGACCATTTATAAAAATATAGTTAGATCTTAAAATTTCTTCAGCTACCTTTTTTTAAAATGTTCTTGCTGAGATTGTGACAACTTCTGAAGACATTTTAAATTCTAAGTTTGTGGAGGTTTTGTCATTTTGTCTCTTTTCCAACACGTAAGCCAGAACATTGACAATTTTCTTCAGAACTACTTTTTTAAACTTTCCAAATCAGATATTAACTTGTAGGCTTCTCAAGCTTTCATTTTACTCTTATAAAATAAAGTACATCTATCCCAACTTATTTCAATTCATAATTTAGTTGATATTTTAAATGCGTTTTACTTCTACAATTTATAAATTAAATGGAAGTCTTTTAAAATGCAGATTTTATTTGGATATATGAGTATTTAGCTTTTTCAAATTGCCATTAGATAAGGCATTTAAAAATGTTTACATACAGTACTAAATGAATTACTTAAATGAAGAGGGGTGAATATAGTAACTATTAACAACATGCTATATATAGGAACCACAAACATTTAATAGATTTTAATAATTTATATTTTATAAGGAAAATACTTGAGATATGATCTAGCATTCGAGGGCATCTTCTGTTTAGGTAAAAAAAAAAAAGTGAAGTTTGCACAATTTGAAAAGACAACCAAATCATACAGTCATACTGTTTGTGAAATGCATAGACTCCTTATATATATAATTATATTATCAGATATTTCAGACCTGGGTTTTTTGTTTTTAAAATTTCCATGAGCCTAATTTTCTTAAGTGTGAGTGTCCAGTGTTAGAATCCAAATACCATTAATAAAATAAATTGATGCTAATAGAAGCCTGAGTACAGATCATCACTATGAACACTCAAAGTTCTCTCTATTGCTACAAATTTTTATATAGAAAGATGAATGATTCTAAATGTTTTATGTAGTAATACATGTGTTTATGATGACTATATCTAAATATATTGAATTGGAAAATTAAGTATCTGTGTAACCTGCATATATTTTTAAAATTTTCTCTCACTTGAATAATTTTTATAACAAGTAATGGAACTTTTAAATCGCAAGGCTTGAAATGAAAGGATTCAAACTTAATATGCACCTTTTAGGCACAATACCTTAGATAAGTTTCAGTACAATTGTACATCTATCTCTCATAATCAACTAGAGGCCAGCTTTTCTTGGAAAAGCTGAATGGTTTCGGATCTCAAATGTTACCTTTGTTTCTCCCTTGACTCATGGGACAGCAAGAGTACAATTCAATTGATTTTAAATCATATTTAGCATTACATATTGATCAGAGACAAGTGCTCTAAAGTAAATGCCACATTGTTCGGCTACAAAAAGCATCTGCATCAGATAAGAGAAGCAATATGAGCTTTCATTCCTGTTAAGTAATTCAGCTGATGTTATAAGTCATAGTGTGAGATATACGTGGCTGGTAAATGGCTCCCAAACCTTATTATTGAAATGCAGCCTTCAATTTGGTTTATTAGCTTGTGCTTTATTATCATTTATATTTTATTACCTTAGAATGTTGTCATTGTATCCTGGAAATAGAGTTTTCTTTAAATAAATTGTTCCTAATTTTTTTTAGCCTTTGATAAGTGATGTCTAGGAGCAGACAGAATGTCAGCCAAGCCTGGTTTTGAGATAAAAGAGTAAAAATTGTTCTTAAATTGATTGGATAGCAGCTCAGTCTATGTCTCTTATTCCCTTGTCTGTTATTTTTTTTTCTGGAGAGCATATTCCTGGTTCTATTTGAAATGGAAAAAGTTAAGGGATGGGGGGCCGGGAGATAGCATGGATGTAAGGCGTTTGCCTTTCATGCACAAGGTCATCGGTTCGAATCCCGGTGCCTCACATGGTCCCCCGTGCCCGCCAGGAGCAATTTCTGAGCATGGAGCCAGGAGTAACCCCTGAGCACTGCTGGGTGTGACCCAAAAACCAAAAAAAAAAAAAAAAAAGTTAAGGGATGGAAGAAAGGTAGAAATGTATATATAGAGCCTAGAATTATTAAATAATAATTCTTGCCCAAATACTTTTACATACTTGATTTATTTAGTATAATAGCACTAAGAAGAAAATTGCTTGTAAGGATTATCATCATTCTAGTCCCTTTGGTGTTCCCTACTGACTTTGCCTCCTTTTCTGAGATTCAGATATAAGTTGATTATCAAGATCCTTCTCAGTTTGTGCAGCATCTTAGTGAAAGAGAATGATGCAGATGTTAGATTTCTTTTTTTATTTATAGCCTATTTCTTTGATGGTGTGTTCAAATTCCTTACATTTTTCAGAATGTTAGTGTAAGTGTAACCTTCTTCCATGTCCCAGAGGTACGGATATTTTTGGGACAATGGAAAGGTAAAGAGGAATGAGAGAGGTCAGTCTATATAAATTCTAATGATGAATTTACCACTTAATAGTTTTGAAATTTTAGTTTTTAAAAAAGCATTTTTAGCTTTTAGTTCTAAAATCTGGGCATAATCCGACAAACCATGTAAGTTCGTCATGAATACAACTACAAGTATTAATATAAGGAAAGTGCTTAGTGTGACATCTGTCATATATTAGATAATCTCTCTTTTCTCTCTCAAATACAAGATATTACAATGTAAAATATACATTAAGTAATAAAACAAGAATGCATTTTTTCTACCTTTCATTTCCTTTGTGGAATACACCTCTTACATAATATACTAAATTGAAAGGAGAGACAAGAAATGTCAAGAAAATAGTACACTATAGGCTTATGAATAATAAGGTGTATGAATATGATAGAATCATAAGTGACTATTTTAGAGCATACATTTTGAAAAATTTAGTGGTGCATATTTTCATCGTAAGGAATTGGGGCATAGAAATAAACTTTTCAGGTCTATCAATCAGTGGAGTTTGGAACAGAAGATGAAAATTGCCCTAGAGTTTATCCATCTGTCTAAAAGGTATCAAATGACCCAGACCCTAAGGTGTTCAAAAGTCAATAACAATAAAATATTAAGCATAAATGAAGCTAGGATCACATTGGGAAAAGGACCTTTAATTCCCCAACAGAAAGAATAAGATAAATCAGGTTAGACCCCTGAGAACAGGTAAAGTAGAAACTCAAATTAGTAAGTAAGGACATTTCCAAAGAACTGTGAAAGAATAGCCTGTGTCAAGGCCTAAAAAGAGAAATACTTTGCAAAATGCAAAGTGGTTGGTATAGTGTGTGTAAGGGGAAGGGAAGAAAGTCATATCATTCAGTGCTTCCGTTCCATGCTATGGAATTCTGAGACTCTGACAATATGAAACCTTGAAAGAGTTTTGATTAGGAAAGGTTGCATATATTATACAATATTATTATGGTAAATAGTATACTATATATTATTTATACTAGTCAATATTATTTTGTATAATATATATTTTATATACACACAATTCATACAACATGACATATTTGGCTATTTTTTCCAAAGGACTAAGGCAAGTGAGTAAGATTAAGGGCTGGAGCTTCTCACTAGAAATAAACACAATATGAACTTTCAGTTTCTCAAGGTGCCCAGAGTTGTGGTATTCCTTTAGATAAAAGTCATAAGTAGTCTGCTTCTGGCATTGGAGCATAAGAAGCAATTGTAACTGGTGTAAATAACATTTTGCAATCTAGCCAGTGGACAATGAAACTGAGATTGATAGGTTTCTAAACTTCGCTTCTGTAAGGAACACCGCAGCAAACAGCCTCGTACATGCATCTTTCAGGTAGCCGTCCAATTATTTCCCAAGATAAATTTCTAGAAATAGGCTTGATGTTTTAGGGCTTTTGATAGATCTGGTCCCGGCATAGTTTGGATGTCTGCAATCATGGTAGATAAACAGGCTACTTGTTGTGAGGTGGTGCTGAAAGTGCAGATATTAGAAATGAGGTGTGCAGTGAGCAGTCATGCTTGGCTAGACACACATGCCTAATTTTTCTCCTAGGACTTCTTTGTATTGCTGCTTCTCTTCCCTGGTTGCAGTAAGACTTGATTGGATGAGTACCTAAGACTGACGGGGTGTTTGTATATAATGACAAGTGCTTGACTGTAGCAGCAAATGATGAGTGGCCCTAGGGAGACATCACCACCCACTTGAGAGAGATCCATGAAGGGTTTATGACCCATTTGAATCCTGATAGAGCATCACTGTCTTGACCCTCAGGGAACCAATTGTCTGGAATACTTGCACTGTCAGTCAGAACGATGTGCTTAGAATCCCCTGGAAACTGGGAGCCTGGTTGTTTGTAATACAGAGTAAACAGGTCCAGAAGACCTAGAGATCAGAAATATTTCATCAACACTGTTCACAGCTGCATTTGTTAAATATAGTGACAAAATCATCAGAGCCCACATCTAATATATTTACTTAGCACATTTAGATATAAATTATTGCTTATTTTGGTCAGACTAAATGAAATCTTTATCCTAAGGCTTTACCTACTACCCTCTGTTTATAGAAGGCAATTTGATTTGCTATATATGATGCAAAAATTTTTGGAGTTCTAAGGAGATGTAAATATATATAACCTATTTACTAATAGCTACAAACTGGGTAATGATCTGCGTTTCCACATGCTTTTGTGTTGTAGAGGGCTTCTGAGTCAATTAACTATAGTAGAGCAGGAAGGAATTGTGAAAAATAGAAATTATCTGATTTTTTCTTATTGTCCTATCTGCCTAGTTAAGGAAGACAGAAATGCAGATAGAATTCCTATATAGATTTAGCATTCTGGACTTTCTGCTACTCATTATCCACTATAACCTCTTCCCTAGATATTAATCCTCTATTTTTTCTGTTCTTCAGGTTTTCATAATTTTATTTATTTATTTATTTATTTATTTATTTATTTATTTATTTATTTATTGGTTTTTGGGTCTCACTCAGTGGTGCTCAGGGGTTATTCCTGGCTATCTGCTCAGAAATAGCCCCTGGCAAGCATTGGGAACTATATGGGATGCCGGGATTCGAACCAACTACCTTAGGTCCTGGGTCAGCTGCTTGCAAGGCAAACACCCCTGTGCTATTTCTCCTGCCCCCAGGTTTTCATAATTTTAAAATAAATAAAATCTTCTGGGCTAGAGAAATAATACAGTAGTTAAGCCACTTGACCTGAATTAGATTGACCCTAGTTGGATCCCCAGTACCCATTTTAGTCTCCGAAGTCCTGTCAGCAGTTATCACTGAACACAGAGTCAAAGTAAGCCGTGAGTACTGTTGGATGTGGCCCAATTCACTTTTGCCCACCCTGTCCTTAGATTAAATGAGATGAGGTAACTCCGAATAACTGGGCTTGGATCCTTACTGTCTGTTAAGGTAGAACATCCATGTTTAAGAGAAGGCTTACCCAATAATCCCTATTCTCTATTTGCTTGGCTCACAACGATAATCTTTAAGTCCTGAAATCCTCTACTAGCAGCACAGATCCCTAAAGATCTCTGCCAAAAACGTATTTTGCACACAGCAAGGCTGTTCTTGGCTACTTTAAATATAAAATGTCTAACAATCTCAGCTAGAGAACAGTGCTTACAAAAAAACTTCTTTAAATGTTAAAACAATTAGCAAAACTTAAAATAAAAAGGAAGGAGAAGACTCCTGAATAAGTAGGTGCAGGAAACATCAATATTGCTCATTGAGCAGTCTATTCTTCTAATTTGAAAAGAACATCTATTTGTCATGGTTCTCGTACTTGAGCTGGCAGTTGCCTAATTAAATGCATATGAAATTCAAAAGGCTTCACTAAGGAACAGTAATTTTCTTTGGTTGTTTTTAAAGTTGCCTGGATAAAAGAATTACATTGACCAGATAATGGATGGATACTTCTATTGTGCATTGAGGTCCTGAATTGACTAATCATGCCATGGTTATTCATCAAGGTGTTACTTTATAATTTTAAATTAAAAGACCTGTTTTCATTTATTGCTGACTCTGGGAGTACTGCTGGTTTTAGTGTTTGGAGACTGTGATCAACGGTAGGGAACTATTGCTAGAAAGACCAGAGCATAATACTCTCTTTCTTATTGGCCACGTTAACCAAGTTCCTTCACAGATTTGGATTGAGGAGTGACAGTGTATCAGGCAAGAAATCTGAGGATTGGGGTGACATTCAGGTAGGGCTATCAGGGTTTCTTTCCTGTTTCTTACCTGATAGCTTTGAGGTGGAATTGACTAGCTGTCTGTATCCCCCATCCAAAAGTCCAGAACCTCATTGAGCTATGAGGTCCCCCCCACCAGCCCTTTGTTACATACTGCTTTTATTCTCCATGTGTCTCCATTTCCTTTTTTTGGTTTCTTTGCTGGCCCTTTATTAACTCTTTTATTATGGTTGGGCCAGTTGAGGCAGATTTTGCTTCTTCTGGAGCCCTGATAGTCTTTTCCAGTTATTAAGTCAAGAAAATCTGCTGGATATCAAACTTCGGAATACTAAAATTTGAACTCTAACCCTTGGGCTAGCTAATCCTTTAATTATATCTGTAGTTTCAAAAATCTGCATTTTATTTTGTTTTATTTTTTTGCTTTTTTGGGGGGGGGTCACACCCGGCAGTGCTCAGGGGTTACTCCTGGCTCCATGCTCAGAAATTGCTCCTGGCAGGCACGGGGGACCATATGGGGCATCGGGATTCCAACCGATGACCTTTTTGCATGAAAGGCAAATGCCTTACCTCCATGCTATCTCCCGGGCCCCAGAATCTGCATTTTAAAAGAGCTCCATAGTGATTCTAGTATTGGGGACACTCTCATCTCTAAAAAGGGGATTCTGTTCTGAGTAGCAAATATGCTCCTATACTAGAATAGGAACACATTGTCTTCTGTCCCACTTACTCTATGAGTATGTGTTAGATGCTGGAAACAAACAAACAAACAAAGCACTTCCAGAAAACCAGAGACCAAATGGTGACAAATAGCACAATAGTTGGTTTTGCTTCAATGGATTCTGTCCCTAACCATTTAGGAAAACCACACACTTTCCTAACGTATTCTTGCTTTTAATATTACTTAATTTTTTTCAAGCAAATAGTACATTTAAAAAAACTTCAGGAGCTAGAACAATAGTAGAGAATGTAGGGTTCTTGCTTTGCATGTGGGTGACTTGGATTTAATTCTCAAAACCCTAAGTGGTCCTTTATTAGTCTGCCAACAGTGAATTCTAAGCACAGAACTAGGAATGAACTCTGAGCACTAAGTATGGCCAAAAAAAAAAAAAAAAAAAAAAGAAAGAAAAAACCAACTAATCTGCTTTTATCCTGGATGATATTGAGGTAATTGATTTGGTAATTTCACATTAATTTTATTCCTCTAAATATTCTGCACTTACCATTTGCAATGCATTATGGTTTACACAAGGGTTCACAGACTGTAGTCCTTGGCCACAACTGACCCTATAAATATTTTTGTGAATAACATTTTTATTGAACACAGTCATGCCTATTCATTTATATTTGTCTGTGACTACTTTTGCCCTTTGAAAGCAATGTCAAGTAGTTGCAACAGAGACTGTATGGATTGTAAAACTTGAAATATCTCTCAGTTGACAAGTAAAAATGGTAACTGACCCCAGACTATATACTGAGGATATCTATCATACATGCTCCACTTCTGGGGACAGAACAGTAACCAAGATAACCCCAACCCTATCCCTTATGTACTACATCTTGTAAGAGATAAAGAAGGTAATAAAAAAGATGAGATATAAAATAGATATTTATCTAACTTGTTCAGATGTGTTTAGAGCAGTCACTTCTAGGAAGAAAAATAGAGCTGGGCAAAAAATGAGAAGTGTTATGAGCAAAAGGTGCTGAGATGTGTATGGAATGATTAGGGATTCATCACTCTGAGGAGATGACCATGTGTATTTCATGCATTTCCTGCCACTTGTTTTTTCTCACTTACATGTTTAACAGTCTAGAGTTTATCAAATTTAAATCGGGAAAGTAGAGTTATTTTTCAATTATTGCAATCAATAAGAGATGATCATTGAAAAATATGTTGGTATTCCCTTGACTTTAAAAAATTGTTTCATCATGAAATGCTTCTTATTTTCATTCAATAAAGGATGTTTGTCATGATGCTAAAATAAGTTTTATTCTAGCATTAAGATGGTCTTACTACATGAGTTCTTGTCAAAGACAGAGAAATCTGATCATGATGACTGAATTTATTCAGTACATAGAAATAACCAATTGCTGTTTGCTAACATGGGGCGTATATTTGTGTATGTGAAAGTGTGTGTGTATGTATGTATGTGATATATATATGGTTGTCAGAAAATTCAATGTTAAAAGTTTTGGGTGATCTGAGGTACTTATACTATATTGATTTGCCTTCTGTTTCCCTTTGATTGTAAAATTTATCTAACATCTACCTTTTTAGTTTTTTTGGTCACAGTAGAGGTTCTCAAAGATTTCTCCTGACTCTGCACTCAAAAATTACACTGGCAGGCTGGGGGGACCCATAGAGATGGAACTCGGTTGGCCAAATGCAAGTCAAATGCCCTACCCACTGTGCTATCACTAAAAACCTAAAATTCTTCCTTACATGGCTAATGACTACAGACATTTGGAAACATTTCAAAAACAGTTATATAATCCACAATGTAAGTACATTCAGTATTGTATGGCTATGCTATAAAGCTGTTCATCTTTCTGGTTCCCTCTGCTCCAGTGAGCATCCTCCTTGCAAGGCAACACCGATTAAACTTACTCTAAAATGGCCTTTGTCATTGGACTCTGTGTTATTAATTCCCTTTTGGTTGGCTTATTTTATATGCAATTTCTCTTTACTGTTAAAATAATTAGCTACCCATTAGGATATTAATTTACCAAAATTTATAAATTGACTAGTGGGATATGGTGAATAAAAATTTATTTCTAGGGACTAGAATGATAATATAGTGGGTCTATTCCTTGAACATGTTAACTGAGGTCCAATCCCAATAACACATATGATGCTCAGAGGCCTATCAGGAATGATCACTAAGTTAAGAGCTAGATGTAAGCCTTGAACACCTAGGTGCACCCATGTCCCCCACATCAAAAATTAAAAAAAGAGGAATGCTGATACCTATGTTGCTAGGATATGAGGATGGAACTACATAATCTCCAGAAATAGGGTATATACTCATAATTCATAGGGCTGTAGATATATGAGCATTGCTGTATGTTGCTCCCACACACAATTTAGTCTTATTAACAAAATAATGCTGAGAAGTAAGCATTAAAAAGAGCTACTATTGGAACTTTTCTTTATTCTTGGATATTATTTTTCCACCGGTTTCATTAAGTATATGTCTAAAGACTTTAAAATAAAACACTTTTACTAAAAAAAATACATTTAAATGATTTTCAGGCCTTCGTTTCTGCTTACAAACTTGTAAGGAATCTATTTAAAATATATTAAACTACATCTTAGTTTTATATGTGTTGCATATTACTTAATTTATCAAAAATTCCTAGTGACAATCTAAATTTAATATGAGGCTTACAGAATTTAATAATAATAATTTAATTTAGAAGCATATTTGCCTTCTTAAAAACCTCTAGCCATATATAAAATGCAATAAAAAGTAATTATAAAATATGTACAATGCCTTTATATTCCTAGATTTCCAACTTTTGTTTTTCTTTCTTTAATAATCTATTAAAATATAACTAGTGAATAATAGCAATAAACTCTAGTTTGCTGTTTCATTCTCTTTGTATAAAATGCTGGCTTCTTTGATGAAGAGTAAGGATGAGAATTAAAGGGCAAACATTAATATTCATCAATCTAAAATACTCACAGTCCTCAAATATACCTCATTGATGCTTGTCTTTGAAGAAATATTGAAAAAAATTGTAAACCTTACTTTCTCAAGAACACTTAATTGATGGATTGGATTAAGTTATCAATATATTAACAATGTTTACCAAAAAAAGAAAGAAAAATAAAGAATACACCAATTATCATTAGCTCTGGCAGATGAAAAGTTAAAAAAAATTACTAGAAGAGGAAGTAAAAAGGAGATAGCATGGAGGTGTGGCGTTTGCCTTTCATGCAGAAGGTCACCGGTTCGAGTCCCGGTGCCCCATATGGTCCCCCGTGCCTGCCAGGAGCAATTTCTGAGTATGGAGCCAGGAGTAACCCCTGAGCACTGCCGGATGTGACCCAAAAACCACACACACACACACACAAAATAGTTTTAAAAACTAGAGAGTGGATGATCCTCTTTAATCAAATCAAGCCCAGTAAATGGGCTCTTTTACTGTTCTGCCATTTAAAAAACAAATTATTGCAATTACATTTTTAAAGATTGACACAGGGCTGCACACATGCAAAGCTTATACTCTTCCTGTAAAGCAAGCATTCTGTCATTTAAAATATAAGCAGGTTTTTAGTGGAACTTTTTTTGGGAAGAGGCAAAAGACAAATTGTTGGGTCTTCAACTTAATAAAGGACAGCACTTAAACTACTTCTTAATAACAGTCACCTTTGTCTTTCTGTACTTCCCAGTATTCTTATGAAGAGTAAATTAGTATTTGTACACTAAATTTTCTTACATTTAGGTTCCTGACATATCCAAATACAAATAGCTTTTGTTAGTAGCAGTATTTTTGTTATTGGTAAAATCTTGCTCAAACAAAGGGTTTGTGACACAAAGCAAGTTTAAAAACACTTTTTTTAACCTGACTTTTACAGCAAGAATTCAGTCATTCGCTTTTACTTCTTTCAGTCAGTTTTCCTAGCCAAAAAGAAACTTGTTTTTCTTACTATCTTCTGACAAAGAGTCATTGCACAAGTCCCCATGCTCAATGTTTTGGTCAGGGGTTGTTTTTTTCAAAGCTCTTAGGGTTAATGTGTCTCTGCTTTATCCTACTTGTTCTTCAGTTATGGTACAGATCAACATTACCATTGAAATCACAATAATTTGACAACAAACTCAAAGGAAAATTGACTGCAAAGGATGTGATAATTCCTTGGAATTTAACTGCAGTTGAGAACTGCTCTATGTGAGGTCAGTCTCTTGGTCTAGTATTTGCAGAGTTTGGGGTTCTGGCTTGCTTCCAGTCTATAGAAAGGCAACACACATAACCATTCTGAACTGCATTTTTATTTTTGATACTAGATTACTGAGATCTCTTTAACAAAAGAGCATTTGGAAGTTGTTTTGCCCTCAGGAAGAATACAAAATTTCCCAGTAGGAATCTTTCATCTCCAGAATTCTTAATTCTGTTATTCATGTGATCAACTGAAGGAAACTAATAGGAAAATCTAGCCAAACAGATATCTCATATTATATAGTCTTAGACACATCTGTTTTAGGAAAAAAAAAA